>JAUBWS010108564.1:0-10230 GCA_032270445.1 Darlingtonia californica
TGGTATGCGTATAGCCCAAACTACAAGTCCAATCGTCTTCTAAACACTCTCATTGTTCTTATTAGGCCGTTTTAGAGAGTTTTAGACCATTAGTGAGCTTGTGCAAGGCTTCAGCTTTCGTAATGACATCACTACTGCGCTCACTGTACGCTGTAAGCAGCACTTTACTTGGTATGCGTACAGCCCAAACTACAAGTCCAATCGTCTTCTGAACACTCTCATTGTTCTTATTAGGCCGTTTTAGACCATTAAAAATCCCTAAAAATGGGGTAAATTTGACTGTGTCCAAATGCGTTATTTGATTACCGCAAGAAATTCTGTGAAACAAACAAAATGTAATATTCAAATACCATGAAAAGTTTCTTTATTGTTCTTTTTTTGTTAGAAAAAACAAGTTCGTTGACATCCGATCGACCCGTCTTTACTTCGCACGGAAAGAAACAACGCCAGCCTCTTTTCCGCAGGCACAGAAAATAATTTCAACAAATGGCCAGCAACCAGCTTGGACGCGACCAAAAGTTTTCCCATGTTTAAACTCTCTGCTTACGCGAGACTTAACATTACGATTTGTGTTAAACAACAAATACAACAAAGGGAATTTCCTATTTTTTATGGTCTAAAGGTTCGTGGAAACCACCTGCATGAAACTTTCTTAAGATCGGAATAGTGAACTTTAACACTTTTTCGTGGTCCTTGCTTCATTTCAATAAGAACTAAGTCATGTTGGAGAGTTTTTGAATTTTCACAATTTTCTCATTAACCCTTAGAGCACAAATCACGTTCAAATTTGACCAAAATACCGCTATGACCTTGAAGGCTTATACCTCCCTAATGCTTGAAAATCGCCCGTTAAGTGAAAATTTTGAAATATGTTAAAAAACTTTCAAGAGATTTTTCAACATTTAAATTTGGTATGAAAAGAAAGCTCATTTTATTAAAGGTGTGGACATACCATAATAGGAAACACAATAAAAATACATGTAATATTGTCAGTGCAGTTGTATATCATAAAAAATATAAAATTGCAATAGAATAGCAATACAAGAATACTATCGGTATAAAAAATCACATACACAATGTAACGTTGTGGTAAGGACAAAATACAACCATATATGCAATTGCTGGTGCTTCAAGCGTTTTAAATAATGAGATTTGGTAACGGCAAATAAAATTTAAATAGATAAATATATAAAAAAGCAAGCCATAAGATATAGGGCTCTATACGATTATACTAATTCAAGGACGGGAACAAGATTTCTCGTATTTCGCGGTTTTCGTTGTCTTCCGAAAAAACAAAATTGTGGCGAAATGCAAAAGTTCGCGATGTTCTGTTCTTTTCGGCCAACCGTGAAATTTTAGTGAAAGAAAGCGTCATTCCCCTTTTTCCTTATTGTAATATTTATACTAACCTGATTATTAAATGTGGACATCTTCGAAGAGTTGATTGAGAGAAATATTTGAGGACACTTCTTTTTATGAAAAAAACTCTTTTTCGATACCTTCGTCACCAGACTTCAAATTCAACTGGCGTTTTTTTATTGCAGTGTCTTCTTTGATCTCGTCTAATAAACACCCTTGTCATTGCAGGATGCTTTTATTAGAGGCGGGGTGTTTATTTCATTTTCAAAATTTTAGGGTGGGAGTTTATTAGAGAATTTACGGTATAGTATATAATATAGTATATATAATTATTGATTTTACATGGCAGATTTATATAAATCAATCCACCAATTAATTAATCAATCAATCAATCAATCAATCAAACGATCAATCAATCAATCAATCAATCAATCAATCAATCAATATATAGTAGATAGCCATACTCGTTAATTCTAACGCACTTAATTGGTCTCTCAAGGGCAAAGGCGAAGTTATATTCATAAACGAAACAGCGAATGTAATTCTTGATCTGAAAGATGAGTTCACAGATGTGAGACCCGCGTTATTTTCTAGTTTAAGATTCAAATGGAAATACAGGATTCAAAACGCGAAATCTCGCGATAACTAATTGCGCAATATGATTAAATAATTACAGAAAAAAACGTAATTACGTAATTACATATTAAATGCTTAAAAATATAAAAGTATAAAAATATAAAATATAAAAAAAGCCTTAAAAAAGGCGCGATGTCATTTCCTCTTGAATTAAAAAAAAACTGTAATACGACTTTTCATTATGCTGTTTTTACTTCTTGAGTAGTTGGAAAGAAAAGTCAAAAATTGCATGAATACCAATTTTGCTGCAGATACTACATTTTTATAGAATTTAGGAATTTGTTATACACTTTTGATATAAACTGGGCTACAGCAATCCACATTAAAACGAACCTGGGAATTCAAAAATTGTCTATTTTCAAAAAAAATATGGGACGGTGGGAATAGTTTATACAAATACCTATAAAAAAGGTTCTTACAAAAAACCGTGTATACAGTAATATGAAAACCAAAAATAGAAGACATTTTCAAGAGAACACAGTTTTGTGAATGGGCAAAGATTTCACACTACTTGTACTTGAAATTATGTTAAAAATGCATATTGCGAAAACCTAACTTCGCGAATGGCAACATTACAAATAAAAGAATCATGCCATTTCAGCGAAAATCGATAAATTGCAATCTTATTCCCATAAGAAGTTACCCTTTGAAGTATAGTGCTTAAATGAGCAAGTATACGATACTTCGTTCTGAAAGCACTAGTACTAGTACGAATACTCTCAAATCCCAAATAGTCCCCTCCCTCGATTGTTTCTGTTTTTTTTTCAACCAGGACATTGTTATTCCACCGCCCCCCCCCCCCCCTCCCCCATTATTAATGTTAAAGCCTTTTTAAGAGAAAATATTTATTTACTAAGAATCTTTTGAATGAATGAAAGAATACACTGCATCGCAATTTTCCTATAAAACGAGTTGATCAGAAGTTCTTTACAAGACAGCTATGGATTGGTTTATTTTAATGATAATTTTATTGCCGTTCTTTATAAAGTTGGTGGCATTTGAATCAACAAATCCAATCATATGAAAGCTTCTAAAACTCCAGCTTGACCCTATAAAACATTCTCTCTTATGAACCACCTTTGATAATCCCAACACCCTACTATTAGTATTAGTACAATTTCCAACCCTCCCCCCTTCTGCTATTAACATTCAATAAAAGTTTCAACCCCTGTTAGTACAACCCTTCCCTATTATTAGGGACTCGAGAGTAGTAGAAGAACAATAAATAACATGGGGAGAAAAGTATCTATGAAATTCATTCCTTTTCCATTTCTCGCAGCAAATCAGCCAATGATGGCATATTATTCAAGCCTTCACCACGATATTTTGGGTTGACAACGCTCGTCGTACCGTCACGCAGAAAAATTGGCCTCTGCTCAAAATAAGAGTAGGAATAGGCTCTCGTTAATTCTTGTGCTATACCTAACAGCTCTTTACCTCGCAGAAAGTTCGACGTGAGATATTTTCGTCCCAACATCTGGTTAAAAAGCTGTTCGAGTTCCTCAATCTTTTTCAGTCGCTCTTGTTCCTCGAGTTGGCGTTGACGTTCAATACGCTGTCGAAGAAGTTCCTCATCCCTCCGCCGATTTTCTTCCTCAATACGCTGCGCTTCAAGAAAACGCAATCGCTCCTCTTCTTCCATGGTTGCTAATAGTTCTTCCTGTTTCTTACGAAGGGCTTCTTCGATTTCACTTGCTAACTTCTCCTGGGCTAATTTCAGTTGTCTTTCGGCCTCGCGCTCAGCTAACAACGAAGACATGCGCTTCATCATAGCCATATTTTCGGCTTGAAGTCTCTCAGCTTCTTGTTGTTTTCTTATTTCTTCATCACGACGCCGTCTTTCTTTTTCCATATGCTGGGCCACTTCTAGTTCTAAAAGCCTCCGCTTCTCTTCTGCTCGCTTTTCAGCTTCTCGTTGAAGCTCTTCTTCAAATAGCTCTCGACGTTTTTCCTTTTCCAAGGCTTCTAGTCTCTCGCATTCTTTAGCTTTCCTCTTTTGTTCCGCTTGTGCACGCCGTTCCATTGCGACCCTTTGGCGATTTGCTAAATAGTTTTTCTTTCGTTCTGCGTTACCCGCGGTTAAACTTCCGCCCAGAGAGAAATTCTCTTCCTCCTCCCCCTCACTATCTAAATTGTCCGATTCTGCAAGTGAAATTGTATTTGTCAAATCCAAGCTCTTCAAATTTACCGCAGCTTTTTCTTCTTCTAGTAACACCCTGTTCAAGTGTTCTAGTTGGAAAGTAAGACGCGATTCTTCTTCGTCCGATTCGAGAACGATAGTTGTAGATGGTATATCTTCCCTAAGGTTATCACCCTCGGCTTGTTCCTTGTCAAACATTTCCTGAAATGGTGCGATGTTTTTCGGAGTGTTTGATACTTTAGTTCGTGTTATTTTTGACTTTTTGTTCGTTTTAGTTTTTGGTTTCGTGGCTACTTTATCAATATTTCCATTGAGTTTGATCTTTCGTTTATTTTTCGTTTTAATACCGCGTTTCTTTGACAAACCTGTTTTTAAATTCGTTTCTCCTTTTTTGGTAACGTCGCTCGGTAGTCTTTGAGGCTTTTTCGTCGCCCCCTCAAGAAATTGAACATAATCATAATTATCGACGTCTAAGAAATCAAAACAAAAAAAAACTATGAGAAATTACAAATCCCTTCACTCTCGTATGAAGTTCACTTAATGGGTAAATTGTAAAAAAAAACCATGTGGAAGATGGAACCATTACTCATTTTGCCCACTGGGGTCGACAAGGGGTCGACAAATAGTGAACGTGAATACGTGACGTATACTTGAATATTTGAAACTTTCATATTAGTGATAAACATAAACGTTTTGCGAAGGTACGTACGTTCATGTACGTGGATTTTAATATTTTGAGTACGTGAAGTTATGTCAAAGAATATAAGGATTACCCATATATAAAAAGTCATCACAGACTATTTTTTCAACACTATCTATTTATTTTCAATATATGGTTAACCTTTGGAAAAACAAAATTTTCTCTATTTTCAATAAATGGTTATATCAGTGGAAATTAGAGCTACCTTTCTTCTTTGGATTTTTCTTCTTTGTATTTGTATTCCTTTCGCCCTCTTGCTTTGATTTTTCATCATCTGCTTTTCTTTGGAGTGATTTATCTTGAGCATCTGCGATGAAGGACAAAAGACCTTTTTCGTTTCGGGTTTCTTCTGGTTCTTTTTCGGCATCATCTACTGGCGTTTGTGGGAGCGAAGGTTCCAATTGTCTCAAAGAATGGCGTTTAGAGGGGTCTAATTGAACTATGACGAAAAAATGTGAAGATATCTTAAAATAATACATGTTTTCGTAATTATTATTGATAGGTTTCCTCTACGAATTTCCACATTTTTGTGTCATACCTGGTCGGCCTATCCACACTGACCTAATTTACGCCGGCAATTAGCTACTTCACCTTTTCCTAAAATTTGGTAAAACACCACATAGGGTCGTGAAAATAGTTAACAATTCATTATTTTCTTGTGCGAAATCTGTAAGACATGTCTATAACAAAAGTTTATTACTCTGTCTTAATTCACAGAATTTGTACCATTATCAAAAAATGAAAGTTTCATTCATGAACTTACTTATGTTTCTTATTTCCAAATTTTAGCTCTTTTTGTCGATGGCCTTTTTAAAGCAGCGCAGCTAAGATTGACACATCTAGAGCGTAAAAAGGCCGATAAGGTAGTAGTATTTGATGTAAGAGGGCCGCTCACCATGAATTTAGCGACTACACGTTTTCTATAAGCACAACGTCTATAAGCATGCTAAGCCTTGATTCTTAATTTTTAGAATCTCGGAATTTAGAAATGTTTTTTAAGAAACTGAATACACCAAATGAAAAGGTTTGGCTTTACAAACAATTTAAGCCTATAAACCTGGGGGTCAAGATAAACATAGCGAGCTCAAAATTATGTATGCTTATAAAAAGAACGTGTAAACATTTCATGGTGGCAGTACAGTTTTAGAGATCATTAGCACAACAATTATATGAAGTCCCAATAAAAATATTTTATTTTAATTATTTTAATTATAACCACCTCCTTCTTCGTAATTATCAAGAATCACAATAATTCAAAAACTCCTTCAAGGTGTGAATGGCTAATATATACGAGAAAAAGAAATTCAGAATTCTATTGATCTATTCATCTGACTTTTTAACACGGATAAATCATAACTCCCTCCTCCTTATCACCAATGGCTACTAATCGTAAGCAGAATCTCTCTTAGGAAAAAAACATGGGCGTTGAGGTCATTTTCATATTGTAAAAATTTTGAATTACGTTACCTTAAGGGAAAAAATTAAATGCGGAAGAAATTTTTGCGGATAAAGGGTCCGAAAAATCCTTAATTTTCAGAATTCATATTTGCAAACGACTACATTTCTTAGAAATTTGCGGAATTTATTTTTTCGAATGTAGAACATTCAGTAATCTCAGATGGAACAAATTTAAGAAAAAAGGCACGCACTATATAAAAAAAAGACTAAAGCAGATCTGGACCAAATCCGCAAAAATAAATTCCGCAATAATTTCTTCCGCACTTAATTCCTTCTGCAGGTAGTTGCTAGTACCGCTCGTTGAAGATAGATGATTTTCCAATACCCGTTACGGAATACGCAATTTTCATAAAACCAATCCGAAAATATTCACCTAAACACTAATTCATTCATTCATGCATCATTGTTTATAATTATCGAAGCCGAAAGTAAATTCAACGCAAACGTGTTTTTTATATGAGAGCAAACCATATGATAACGTTAACGGCTTTGAATGGCAAAAAAATTAGAACCTGTTAAGAACATTTGAAGACTTCAAAAAGCTGCTTTCTTAAGACAATTTTTAAATTCAATGATTCAACCTGTTTTTTTGCTTTAAAATCCGAAAATTAAGAATTTTCGAAGGTTTACTCGATGTTGGATGTTCTTATAAAAAAAGGTGTATGTCATCTTTGTTGAAAGTGTGAATTCAATAACAATTAACGAAACAATCGCTTAAAGTTCCAAAGTTTCATCAAAGGCTTTCTTATAACTAATGAAGCCTAACCACAAGGTGAGGTTAAAAAAGGAAAGGAAAGAAAATTGAAGATTGGTAAAATGAAGAATGAAATTAGAAATTAAAATACCTTCACCCTGTTCTTGAGCCTCAGCTGCACTTGATCTTTTGGAGTCTTTGTTTCTTTCTGTAACAAAAAATTCTCCACTCATACCTGTACTTGTTTTCCTGTCGATACCAGTTTCAATCTTGTTATCATCATCTGATTTTGTTGCGGCTGAAGATGCAGGTAATAGCGAAGTTTTTCCTGTTAGAGGTGAACCATTTTCCAGAGCTGGTAATTTTGACATAATGTTAGATGTATCCTCAGAGAAAGTTGGAATGTTGGTATTATCTTTACTCCTTTCTTCCTCCGAATTTGCATTCAAATCTTCAGACGCATCATCGCAGCTTTCTGACGAGATAGAATGCTTATATTGGTTGTGGCTGTAGGTCTTAGGGAGTTTATTTTCTATTTCGTTATTATCAATTTGTTGTTCTTTGTCTATTGGGCATAAAGAATCAGAATTTGCAATTTGTTGCTCTTTGTCTGCTATGTATGAGGAGCTCCTATGTTCAAAATCATCAGGATAATCAATTTCAGAATGTCTTCTTGTTACACCGTTTTCTCCTACTTCATCAAAATATTCGTGTTCAAAAACTTCCTCATTTCCCCAATCCATATTCATGTCGCTTTTGTTTCCATCGGCCAACGACAGAACTTCAGTTCCATTGTCGTCACCGAAGTGCAATACTTCATCGGAGTTTAACTTCAAAATATCAACGTTTTGTGTCGAATCACCAGACACAGACGCTGTCTGTCCAGTTAATCTGGATCCATATATACTCATGTTACAGTCTCGTGTCCTTCTCAGATTCTTATCCGGTGGCGGTGATAAACTACGGAAAAGTTTCTTGGGGATCGGCAAAAGTTTCTTGGAGATCGGTAACGGTTTAGGCTGGTAAACATAGCTACGATCAGCTCGCTGTCGATGTTCGTCATTGATCATGGGTAGTTTCATACCACCTTCTTTAAGTCTTTTCTGGTTTCTTCGTTGGTACCTTTTGTTTATCTTAGGTAGAACATGACATTCAGTGAAAGGTTGTTCGTCAGTCTTCTTCTCTTCCTCTTCTTTCGGTGGTTCTTGTATTTCTTGTATTAATGGTTGCTCAATTTCTTTTTCCTGTAAAGCGGGTGTTGTGGGTGTGTTGTTTATCACTCCATGTTTTGAATCGAGCTCGGGAAACTCAAATATTTTGTATTTGGATCGTGAAATTTGGACCTGTTGTTTCACGGTATTGTCTTGACCCGAATAATAAAGTTTTGGAAGTGTTGAAAACATATGCTCTTCCTGATGGGGATGTTTCTTGAGGTCAGTATGTGCAACGGCTTTAAGTTTACTGTTTGCGTATCTATTGTTACCAACAAGGAGGCCAGCCGTGTGTAGGTTAGGCAAAACAAATTGAAAGTATTGCTCCAAAAGTCGATCATCACTATCTAGCTTATTGATTGGATTCCACGTTTTGGTCACGCTAGACGAATAATGTGAAACGAAAGAAGCAGATCGTATATCTGAATGCCTTTTCATCATAGTGCTGACTCCACGTATAAAATCGCTGTCGTTCTAAACAAAAATACACAAGATATAATCAATATCAAGTAAATTGAAAATATTCTTTACACAAAATGTTGGACTTGAATGTGGAGAAATAACCTCCTCCGCAGACGATTTTTAGTTATTTTGCCAGTGGGTGGAGTATGATCGCGGTAAAAATGTCAGAGCCCCCTTTTCTCATAGACCATCAGTATTTCTATTCTCGTAATAGACTTCTCATAAGAATCCTTAGCTAAGAGAGTCAGTCAAATTATTATTTAAGATACAATTTTTAAAAGGAAATGATATCATCCAGTTATAACGAAATGAACGAAAAAAGGACTGGGAAGTCTTTTATTTTTAACACTTAGGCCTCTGAAGTCTGCTGCTCTTATAAAGTTTTATTCTTTCGTAAAAAAAAAGTGAGCAATAATATTTAGAATTATATTTACCTCTCCAAAATGTAGGATCAGCGATCGGAATTTTTTCAATGTTTTTAAATCATCGCATAACTTGACTTTTCTTCTCTTTCTCTGTTTCCGTGAAGTCCATGAGTAATAAGTATCTGCAAACAAAAACAGTGCTCCATATCTAGTAGAGTATGTTTTTGGAATTCCTGGCAAGTAACCAGAACTGCTTCCTCTAGATTGCTCCTGTACAATAAAGAAAATAAACCATACTTTATTAGCAAAGCATACAAGCATATTGAAATATAAAGAATCAACAACACAGTTCTTGTTTTCAATACCATTTGCATTCTTGTTTTTGAAAAGAGCTTATCTTGTATTTGAAATGATCTAGTTAACTAAATTTTGCTGTTTTGTTTATCGAATCTTAAATGCGCTTGAAATGAAATGAAAACAATGGTTGTCTCGTACGCAATACAAAACCGTCATTTTCTTTGACTGAAATATCTTTAGACGCTTTTAACCCTAAGACTCCAAATGATGCCAATTTGCATCCAAAATTGACCAAAATACCACTATGTCTTTGGAAGCCCGTTTTCTTCTACTTAAGTGAAATTGGTCTTTACGCGGAAGGTTATTTTTTCTTAACAAGCTCCTCTGTTTGGTCGTAAAATATACCCAATAGATGCAAAAGATTTGGCATAGAAGTTGTTGCAACGAGTTTCACTGGTGGTCCATCAAAAACTGTAAAGTAAACTACCAAGTAATATGTTTTTGAGCTATTCATTCAGCGACCTCTGTTGCGTATGGGACAAACAAAAATTTTGATTCAAAATAACGAAAACGACCCATAGCGGTAAAATAATTTTAGCTGTAACAATTTTCTACTGTAAACATTGTTTGCTAAATTTTTCCGGCATTTGGGTTGATGTTCAGTGCTCATCAAACTTGATCAATGAGATTTTATGAGAGGGGTCACACCAGAGAAAATTAAGCATGTTTAAATTTGTTGCTGTGGTAACAAACGACACCACAAATGTGACCGTTTTTGCTTTCTTTATTTTCTAATGTATTTATAAACATTTTGCTTTAAAATAAGACGTGGTCCGACCCTCTCTTTAACTTCGTATTTCGTGCTTTAGCTGTTGTTTCGAATTCATGCCTATTGAAATTAATGTAAA
>JAUBWS010108575.1:0-10230 GCA_032270445.1 Darlingtonia californica
GGAGTGGTACCTCCCTACCAAATTTGGTGACTGTAGCATGCTTAGTTGTCAAGATAACTAGGGGGCCATATGGTCCCCCCCCCCCCCCCATATTTAGAGAGCCTCAAAAAGCCCATACTGAATAGCGTTAAATCATTTCAATATGCTGATTTCAAAAATCCTTGTTCCATAAGGTAATTACCGGGTAAATTATCCTTTTTAGTTAACTATTAGGTTAGTTGCCAATGGCAGTGTGATGAAAGCATGAATGATCTGTTGCCTATTCCAATCGTAATGAAAACAAACACGTTTAAATGAAAACGAGGTACTGAAAACAAATCACCTCCGGACGTTGGTAGTTTGGATTGATTTTTTGCCGATTTTTGATTGTCATTTTCGCTTTGCCTGGTTGCTGCCTAAACATTTGCGTAAACATGTTTGTTTCTATTGCGAATTTTACAGGCCGCCTATAAATTTTGTTCGTGGATATTTAGAAACTGTTCTTTGTGTTCTTCTATTTCTATATTTTATGCATAAAATATGTGCTTTTTATTTATTTTCTTTTTCAGCTGGAAAATTGGATAAATTAAAAGAACAGATACTTTGAATACCTCTTCTTTAATCTGTTAGGAAGGACATATCAAGCAGAGACATCAAGATTTTTTTTGATGTGTTCTTTCATTGAACAATGGAAAAGACATGGATTTATAGGAGACAGTCGAACAAGACTCTCCGATGCGTTTATTTTCTTGATAACTTGTTTTCTGTAAAAAATTGTGTCCTGGATATTTTTGTTATTTCAAATAAGTAAATTCAAAAATTTGCACTCTTGGAAACAAGAACAGGTATGTTATGTTTTTGTTAGTATCACCGGTTGCTACTGCATTCAAGTGTTAGCTTCAGATTTCCAATGGTGGTTCCCCATTTGACTTTTCCAGTAGATTGATCATGAAAATAAGTAGGCGATAAAAATTGACCAATTGGACTATTTGATGCTGAGAAAAGAATATTTAAAGTACAAAAATAAACATTTTCGTCTTCTTTCTGTTATTGTCAGCACTTTTTGATTCAATTACATCGGCCATGAGAATTATCCAGTACATTAAAAACGTTTTTTAATATTCCAGTCAACCGGGCATTCGGACGGAGTTCAAAGCAAAATGCGTGAGGGGTGGAAGGCTGGCCTGACTGCACCTAAACTTTTATAGAGCCGTGGCCGAGTAGTTATGCCACTAGACGCTGAAACTAACTGAGTTTGAATTCCTAGCGGGGTATTTGGTAGGTAGTAGAATTTTCTAATCACTGTGGATTCTTCATCGTTCCCTGAGGTGTGTCTAGGAAGGCAGGTCACTCATTGATAACAAGTTATCATTTATTTATTCATGCATTCATTCATTCAAAGATATCTTACCAGAATGGCTCCTGGGCTTTCAGTAACTTTACCTTCCATCATTATTCTATGAAATAGAAACATATGACTATAATATATGGGTAATTAACAACACCCACAGCAAACCCAGGCAAAATCGACTGAAAATTGTTTTTGCAATAATTTTTGTTTTAAAACCACTTGTCTAGTGAAACTAAACATAATACTCTAAAATAACAGTAGATCTTATTAATAAACACTTTTCATTACAGTAATTGTTTTTGTTAAAATTAGATCATGTTTCTTGTATGACGTCATAGTTAAGTTTTTGCTAATTTCAGCACAAAACTTCGCCATTATGGTTATTTTTATCCAATTTATTTGTCATTTAAAAAAATTTAAAGTTCTTATCTTTTATTTGAGGGGTTAAACATTTGTATTGGATGTCTTCATAAGTTATTGGTATTTAAATTTGGGCAAGCAAGCTCTGGCAAATTTTAGGCTGAAAGTTAATCAATTCATTTTCATATTTTTTGAAACTGCACGTGAATTAATAGTTTCGTGCAATAAATTTGCGATTTTGAGCTATGCGATGCTATCAAAATTTAGCCCGGGTGATAATTTACCCCCCCCCCCCCCCCCCTTCGTGAATCTAACGAATCTAATGTACATAAAAAAGGAGCCCGTTGGCCTGAAGATCAGCTGGCCTGTGACCTTTCATGAAAAACAGAAATGTATAACCAGGGTTTCTACCAGTTTCTTGATTCAAAATTCCCTGATTTTTCCCTGATATTTTCCTGATTTTGAAAAAAACAGTTGCTCGCCCATATCAATGACGCCCCAAAATTTTAAAAATCGGGATCCGCCCTATCATGAAGCCAATAAGCCTGGTAAGTCTGGTAAATTTGATAATTCAGAAAACAATCTGATGATATATTTGAACCATTTGTCAACTTTTATAAAATTGGTAAGTCTGAAAGAATATATTAGTTTTGTTAGGTCGGATAAATCAGTAAAATCGGATTAATCTGGTATATGTCGTATATGTCTGGTAAAATCGGATTAATATAGTATATGAAATTATCGAGCAACTGCTTCAGATGAGCTTCCCAACCTAAAAATAAGAATAATAATAATAAAAAGCAAGTAAATCCAAAATCTATTCTTCACAGTTACGACCACAACCCAATGATGAGCTACGTTTTAGTCCTTTGCATGGACTATATTATATAGTATGGCTATATTCCCAGGCTACTTGGAACATTTGTAGACTTTTCGACCCATGATCCTGGAGTCCTAAGTCCGCGTTGAAACTCTTGTTTGGATACACAACTAAAAATATTTTAGATCACTTGTGGTCTCAAAATTTCAGGGAAGTTCCCTATATGTCTCATATTTAACAAAATATTGTAGTCTCCACAGAACTCAAGATGTGTTTCAGCCTTATCTAGCCTCATAAGTCGAGCAATAATAATAACAATAATAGGCAGATTTAAAATTATAAAAACAGTTCTTTATGAATGTGGGTGGTAAGTAGGTTTTTACACATAAAATAAAGGAGACATATGCAATTATGAGACTTTTGACAATCAATCTTGCTAAAATTAATAAACGATGTTTGATTTTACGTGTTGATTTTCAAAAAAAAATGTTAGTCTGGAAAAATTAATCCATGTGAAAAACGCAAAATTTGATTCATGTGCGAAATTAATCCACTTAAGGTAATAAATTTCATGCAAAAAAATTTTACCCTAATATTTTTGGACGAATTTTTTACTTTAACCGTCAAAATTATTTAACTCAAATGTTTTAAAAACCATATAAACTTTTACGTAGACATTTCTACAGGTCAATTTCTTTTGGTCTTTGGAGAACAAATTTTCGCAGTTAAAGAAGAAAAAAGCTGCTTTTACTACTTACTCATTACTTATTTTTTTCACCACACTTTCAAGAGCTTAAAAAACACATATTTCTCATGGATTTTCGCTGTTGGCAAAAAATTGTGATATTTCGCATGGATCAAATTTTGTAATCAACTGAGATCCGCAAAATTTAATCCACACAAAAATTAATCCACATAAGGTATATTATAGAACTAAATTTCAGAAATTTATCTTCCGCAGACGCTTCAACCTTCACGCATTATGTGTGAAAAGCACGCATTGTTTATCAATTTATCAAAACGTATGGTTCTAACAAACCTATGAAATCAAAATGGCGGAAACTTTAGGTAATGCAATATAGCTAATAATGTGTTTTGTTTATTGGCATATTTTGTAAACAACCTACTAGTATTAGTTGTCTATTTTTGAGTGATTTGATTTCACAAACAAAAAAGTTCGAGTCAGAATTTTTAAAAGGGGACATAATAAAAATTTAGATAATTTGTGATTAGGAATATCTGATACGGTATATAATATGGAAACTTATAAAAAAAATCTTCAATCTTAAATTCATAAAGCTGGCTTATATCCAACAAAAACAAGAACTTACTTTTTAATGGGAAGACTTGTGTGTGTATATGGTTCCATCTCTTCTTAAATCCTACGTATTGCTCGTGCTACTCTCTTCGTTATGATGATTTCCTTAGGAAAACTCGAGATCTTATTTCAAGAATGTTGAAACAAGATCCTCTTTGAGAATTTTTGCGAAACTTTTTGACTGCCATGCTAATGCCTTTGAATCCTTCAACTTGATTGTGGACGCTGTAAAACATGATTTGACGAACTTTCTCTAAATTTTTGTATCTATCTGAGACACTCTTCTTGTTCGAATTTCCAAAATACTTCTACTGTCTGTGTAGAGTCCTACTTTTATATTTCTCTGTATCATCTTTCTATGGTGTGTGTGATAGGTTTTGACTGATGGTGGAGTAGTGACCTACATAGAATGTTAGGTAGCATTGGAGTGGTGCCCAATGTGATACTTGTTTGATGGCAAAATGAGTAGGATCCGTACTACCGGCACCAATCTCTTTTGTTTATATTTTTCTCTTACGTCCTTTGCAGATTCCTTTACAATTTGTGTTGTTGTCATTATTTTTTCCTTTGTTGATGGTTGTTTGCTGACGGTCTGTACTTAGCTGTATGGCGCTAATAGCAAATCAAAATGGCATCTGATCAATGCTGCTGGGGAGGGAGCCATATCTCCATAGTCATTTTGATCTTAAATCCCCGAAATGACTGATATGGTCATCAACTGATGATTCAAGAGTTTGTATTTACCATCTGGCCTACACATCTTGTTCTACTATCATCTTATCAACCCTTACGTTTGTTTTTACTATCAATATTCACCATATCCCTTTTTATTTTCTATACCCGTTTTTTGTTAATTGTGCTGTCTTGTTTCCGTACTCGTTTGTATTTGTATTTGTCATTAACTTTCCCTTGCTTGCCATCTGACAATTGAGACAAGTAAGCTTACCACTCTTCATACTATATATATTTATATATAATAAAAATCACTGATGATATTATGGATAATATTAGTGATTCGTTTCAATTTATATCATAAATGCTTGAGATTGATGATGTGACTGATATTCTTCACTTGCAATCTGTTTGTAGCTGCTGAAAACGTGTTTTTCTTTCTGCTTTTCAATTATTACGGTATGGGACGTGCAGGCATGATTTCATAATTTCAATGCTTATTTAACGCATGCGCCTGTCGCTTTATGATAGGGCAAATCCCGATTTTTAAATTTCGGGGCGTCATTGATATGGGCAAGCAACTGGAACGGAAAGACAGACAGACAAATGAACGGAGAATTTTTTAGCCGAAGAAACCAAAGATCAGATCGCGAAGAATAGGGTTAAATCTCTCAAATGGAAAATAAAAACATTATGTTTTTTAAAATGAGAAATGAATTTTGTTACAAAACCAATTTTATGCTGAAGTCATCAAAGAGCAAAAATTTAACTATGACTTCATACAAATGTGAGCATGATGACATAATGTCAATAAAAATATTGTTAACAACAAAAATTTTAACTCGACTTAGTTAAACTGAAAGGGTAATCTAATAAAATTTCATTAGACAAATGATTTTAGATCAAAAGTTATTGGAAAAATAATTTTCAACCGACTTAGAATGATTTGGGTATTGTTACCCACGTGACTAAAACATCTCTAATTTATCACCACGTGGCCAAATTTCCATTAGACTGTCTAAAGCTAAATTTGGTCTATTGATAAAACCATAAATGCCTTTGATTTTTTTTGATTTTAGAGATATCTCAAAAAATTTACATCCCCCATCCTCGTGAATTATATAGGCTCAACCCTTTCATTACATGTGACCCGTACCACAACGCTCACATGGGAAGTGGTGCAATTTTGAGACATTGAAGTGAAGAAAAACAACTTTATCCCCCCATTTGACCTTTTGAATCGGTTCGAGAGGTAAATCACTTCGAAAAAATCTCGTTTACTTGTCCAATTAATCCCAAAAAAATCACATAAATTCCAAAAAAAATCCCATAAATCCCAAATAAGTCTTATAAATCTCAAAAAAATCTCATAAATCACGAAAAAATCCCATAAATCCCCAAAAAAATCCCAAAAATCTCAAAAACATCTTTAAATCCCAATACAATAAAAATATTTTTATATCCTAAGAAAATTCCAAGAAGCCCAAAAAATCCTAGAGACAGTGATTTACTTGCTTCATTCTGCTCACAAGAAGTTTCATTTACGTTTTCAAATTAACAGCAACATTGTCATAATTCGACGTCTCTACATAATTTTCCATAAAAAGTATAAAACGGCTGATTCTTATCCGTACAATACCGTGGCTGATTAGATATATTTAGTATCCTAGAATTATTCTTTCTTTCGGCCGACATTTATATGTATCGGCTGACACTTATAACTATCGGCCGACACTTACATCTGCCGACCGACACTGAGAATAGATAAGTATCAGGCTAAGTATCTGCCGACAGTTGTAAGTGTGTCGTGTGTGTGTTGTGTGTGTATTTGTAAGTATCGGCCGAGACATGTAACTGTAGGCCGACACCCGGCATGTATAACTGTATATGATATAAGTATCGGCCGACACACTAAAAATTTAGGCCGATACGTAGCCCGACACTTCTCTACTCTAAGTGTCGGCCAAATGGTATAAGTGTCGACCGACAGTTATATGTTTTGGCCGACAGTTATAAATACTGGTCGACAGACATAAGTGTTGCGCCGAGACTTCTAAGTGTCGGCCGATATTTACAAGTGTCGGCCGAAAATACGAATAATTCTAGGATTCTAAAAATACCTAATCAGCCACGGCAGTACAAAAAAAATTGAAAGTTAGAAAAGATTTAAGGTGTCCCGATCAATAAAAAAAAGTGATTAATTGTTTCATATTTTTATGTTACTGCAGTCTATATTCGTTGAAATCTTCCCATGTCACTCAGACAAAGCTAAGCATAGAGAAACAAGGTAAGATCAACATAGTTTTTGAAGAATTACAGTTTTTGAGTCTTGTTTTCTTATTTAGACAGTGCCCCCGTTAATCTTAACTCTCTTACCTAAAATATGCATGGAAAATTTAAACTGGGTGAAATTGTCACAGGGACAGTTAGGCATAGATCAGATAATTGGAAAACTCTTAAGAGTATTGACGTCTGTAAAGCTCAAATTACGCCCGCAACGCCTTGCGATCCTTAAAATATTTAATAGGTCTTTAAGCCTGCATCCCTTCAAATATATTTATAAGAAAATGTGCATGATCTAACTCGTGATTTCTCGTGATTTTAGGATTCTTAAAATAGTTATTTGTTCCCCTGGGATCACGAGGCCTCTCAACTGACCAATGAGAGCCTCGGGATCCAGCGGACTCAGTTGACGTCACGGCAAGTAATGGAAGTTGAAACAAAACAGAAAGTTTTTAAGGAGTGTACGTTGCCACATTAGCTATAATAATAGTTGATTGTAACATTTTATTGCATTCGATCATTTGTAAATTTAGGACAAAATAAGAACCCTGAAGACATGTGTAAGTACAGTGTGTATCAAAAATGTTTATCCAAGGTCATTGAGCGTCGTTTATTCGCTAAATATTTATTGAATATTTGCGATTTTTATATCAGAAAATAGCTATGCTAGCGATCTATCCAAATATATATTTTTTGTCGCAAATATATTGTTTCCAGATAAATTATAGAGGAAAAAAGTTTTTCTTACCCTCATTAAATTTTTAAAGATTCAATAAGTTGAGTTTTAATGACTTTGATTGGCTTTGTTTTGGTAATTAAGATCCTTTAAATTTCTTAAAGATACCTCTGATGTGCTTAACTCTCTCAGCAATTATCACTTAAAACTTGTTCGATGCGAATTTCGAGAATAAAGAGGTAATTCAATTCATAAAATTTTAAATAGCCCTTTATTGCGTGTTGAAAATGTTTTGTATTGTGAAAAACTTTAATTGATTTTTAAGAAAATAATGAGAGAAGTAAAAATTGTTTCCTTTTATAACTTATTTGGAAAAAGTTTATTTTTCAAAGAATTACAAATTCGGATAGATCTCAAAAAGACCTTTTTTCTGATATAAGAATCGCAAAATGTTAAGAAATACTCAACAACAAAAATGTGTTCAATAACCTTGGATAAACTTTTCTGATACACACTGTACCAGTTAATTCATAATAATCATTTTCAGTGTAACACACTCTAAGTAGCAATTAATTCAATTTATTCTTTTTCTTACCCTTTCCCCCTTGCCAGAGGGACCGTTCCACGTGCAGGCAGAACGACCCTTTGAGAAAATGACGTTGTTAATTACCAATTACATATCGATGTAATTTTTATTACCGTTGTTATTACACCACAATTCAACTATCATACAATTGTTTTTATGCCGCAATTTCCCATCATTTAAAATTTTCATGTACTAGTATTTTAGATATTGAACAGCCTTTCTTGCAAACAACTGAAGGAGGAAAAATAGCATGGTGAAAAGCCATGTTTTAATCATTATCAAAATAAAATGGCATCTATCAATTTTTTATGCCCTTAATTGCCATTTCATTTCATGTAATTATCTTCTTTTATATCTGCAATCCTCTGATCATACTATGCAATTATTTTTTACGAGGAATCACGACGTGAATTCTGTATTTCTCTCGTCGCTATCATTTGAGTTTTAGACGAGAAGATACTGACGGGTCTCCCATCTAATATGGAACATTTTGTATTTTATGCACTGACAATTATTTTTTAAAGCTTCTGCTATTTTAAATAAAATGAATTATCTTTCTTAAAAATATATTTTTAAAAGAATCCCATAAATCCCAACAAAATGCCATAGATCTCAAAAATTCCAAAAAAATCTTTCAATCCCAAAAAAAATTCAAATCCAAAATCCAAAATTAATATGTCAACCTTTCAATCTCGTTCGTTACATTTGGAAGTGATTTACCCCTCGAATCAGTTTAGTTCGAGAGTTACGTAAGTTAAAATGTTTTCTTTTTTCCGTCTGGAAATAAGAGTATTTTGTCAGGAATAAATTTTTGCAAGTTTCGCCGGTTTTGGAAAATTCTCTAAGAAGAATATCCGCAAAAACATTTTTGGTAATCTTGTCAATTAATTTATTCATAATTCATAATGAATTACCGCAAAAACGTTAATTTTTCGGGAAAGTCTCACTTTGAATAAACTTTAAACCATAACCAGAAAGCATTGTAACATATTTATAAGATTGGTTGGTAGGGATTGGTACCGCTAATAATTCGTGTATGACATTCATTGCCAAAAGTACTTTTGAGTTAATAAGTGAGTAAAAGTGAATTTGAAACATTGCAGTAATTAGTTAACAAAAACTTATTAGACACAGATTCTGAAAATTGAGAATGATTATCTCTAGAGTAATGCAACTTGGCAGAAATATAGCTTGCTATAAAATCTACGACTTCAGGAAAAGAAAAATGTCAAAATAGATCTTATGACATTAAAATCAAATATGTTAAAAAATGCTGAAATTCAATGTTGTGGGAGTAGCTTTTTTAATTCTGTTCTGATATTTTTGGTGCAACATTGCCCTAAAATAATCAAAATTTTTCAAAAACGATGAGGTCATCAATTATAACGTCATTGTATTTGATACTATTTTGATGACTTCATTTGAATTAATTTTGTGCCATTTAATAGTCTAAATTTGAAGTCAATAACAATAGTAGTTCAATAGTTATGAGCATTTGAATTTTGTATTTTTCATAAGAATTTTTTAGAAATTTCATTAAGTTTACAAGAAAATGATCGATAACTTTTGAACGAAAAAAGATTGTTGAACTTTTTCAACTCAAAATAGTTGCCATGCAACGCCTCAGAAGAAAATTTTGCAAATTATTTTTTGGAGTTATCTTTCCAGATCAATTTTAAGAATATCTACAAAGTTTCAAGTTCATAGCTCTTACAGGAAAAGACCGGGTTATAAAATAGGGTAATAACTTATTTTTATTAACCTTAAGGAATCAATTACCAGAGCGATTTAAAGAAATATTAGCTACTCGTAAATCTTTGAGCTAATTAATCTATATTATACAGGTACCTCGTCAGATTTTCATGAAAATCATTTCTTGGCGACTTATATTACGCCAAAGTTTACTTAAATTCCTTTTTTTATTTTAACGCGCCATTTTGAAAATATGACGTCATCATAATTTTTTTTGACATCAACAAAAACCCTTTATGAATATGACAAATCTTTTAGTTTCAAAAATAAAACCTTATTCTATCAAATTTTAGTTTTGGGGCTAATCGCATCAAACTTAACACCTGCTCTTCTCATTTTGAGCATGATTAACCAAATAATCGTATGGTTGATTACAACTCAGTGGAAAATTCCCGTACTTGCCGGGCCGATTAATCCCAAATTGCCCGCTATC
>JAUBWS010108586.1:0-10229 GCA_032270445.1 Darlingtonia californica
GGACGCAGGCTATTTGTGGTAACGACACCGGACAAACGCGTTTTAAATACCAGCTGAGCAAGCTCGCTGGTCAATAATATCGAACTGAAATTGTAAACTCGCTCACAAAATAATCAATCAAATATCTAATTTCTAACATACAGTACAAATTTTACACGTGCACGTTCTTGGATTCTACTGTTTAATTTTCTGTTAAAACTTTGTATGCTGTTAGAATCTTTGATTGAGTTTGGGAGGGAATTCCAAAGTACCGCACTTTTGAAGAACACGATATTAAACCCATATGATATAGTTTTGGTATGATGACTTCATCTTTGGAACGAAAGTTATAGTAATATTTTCGCGCCTAAATAGATCATTTGCTATCTTAGGATATAATTTGTTTATAATACGAAAAATTAATAACATTAAGGATTGCAAGTTGTAGCAGTGAATTGTTTCCCACATCTAAGAGTTTGCTATTAATTCCTTCTTTTACTTTTTTTCCAACTTGACATAAAATTTTGCAAATACTAATTGGATTTTACAGGAAGAATATTCAAATATGGAAAAACATACCGTAAGGAAGATTTGAAACGCGTTGTTATCATTCTTTAATAACTTAAGATGTTCATGTCAACATCATGGTGATTGTTGATAGCCCAGTCGGTAGAGCAATCGCCCGGCAAGCGAAAGGTCGTGGGTTCAATCCCCACTCGATCCGTTACTTTTGTGGAAATTGGAAAGTCACATTAGTGCAAGGATCTGTTCCCAGGATCCGTTTCATTGCAATTCATGTCAACAGTTACTCTGAAATTTTGTCGAAAGAGACAAAAAAATGACTAAATTTCAACCAAACGACGAAACTATCACCCGATTTTCTGATTAGGCATTCTCTTACAAGCTTACTTATGTAATTATTTCGCAAGCAAGCTTTAAAATGATTTTCTTTATAAAACTAATCCATAAATTTAAATCAACATTCAACGAACACTAATATGAACCAAGTAAACAGGGATTATAGTTTTGTTTATTGTTAATGACGTGGACAGAAAACGCAAAAGGAAGTCCTAATAACGAGATTGGCTTAAAAGTATCATTTTAATCAGATTTGAAATTATTCGCACCATAAAAACTGTGAAGAAATTCACGTTTTCGTTCTGGCTTCGGAAAAAATTATTCTTATCATTAAAATTCATGAAGTCTAAACTTAGATTTAACTTGTCATGGGAAACAATTTATTATAAATCGAGGATTTTGTATAATAAAATCTATAATTTATCAGAGATAGCTACACAGCATGTCTTAAATTTTACTTATGCATATTCCAGTTGCGTAAACAGTGGAAGGGCTGGGGTGGTGGTCAAGAATCAGTGAAAACAAACGATCAAAAATATTCACAAAAACATCCGCAAATTTGTAGAAAGTTTACACAAACACCAAATATAAAAAAAAATGCTTGAGGTACTTACTTGTCTTGTAATAGAAAAGAATTCTTCGTTAGATTTAAAAATGATCCACAAAACAATATAAAGGCATATTCCGCATCATCTCCATTGGAACTACGTGCTTACACCTCTTTATTTTTTTATTAAAAGTCGGTTTGTCACCAATTTTTAGGTCTTTTCCTCATTATTTTACAAAATATGAGGGTTTGTGTAAAATTATATGTAGCAGATTTTGTAAACTCCATCAAGTATTTTTTTTCGGTTAGGGACATGGTGTGGGAGATGTCATCCATGCAAACTTTGTGATCGATGTTATGGGCACGAATGCATAACTCCCCATTCTGGCGAGTGCTCATGTTTTGTTTTATATCTTTGGAAATCTCAAATAATTCAGGTTTCTTTCATCGAAAATCCCAACATTGACCTTGTTTTAGTAAAAGAGTTCACTTTTCCTTCTTCGTTTTTTCCACGTCGATATTCCTGTCTTCAAACTAAAAATTTTGGAAATTGTTCCAATCTTGAAAATCTTTCCAACGATATCAAATTTATTGAATTTTATGAATTACTGATTCTATAAAAAACTCACTTTTTTCATCTTAACTTTTTCATTTTTTGTTTTTTTGAATATTTTCATATAGCTTAATTTTCCACTCCGCAGTATCTTTCTTAAGCAAAAAGTTAAGTAGTTACAAAGTTCTAAGCTTTTTTGATTTTAATTTCAGGTATTTCGAAATAGCGACTTTAATAAACTTATTTTAATCAGAACAGGATAAGTGTAAGCATTTCAAAATATGCAAGCTTGTGGTTTATTAGTGATATGCCACCATTAACACTAAAACCTTTAAAAAGGCGCAGAACTCAATTTCTTAGGAATTTATAACATATTACCAGTAGATTCTACTGCTTACACAGAATACAGCCAGCTCATTAATTATTCATGCACCTGTAGAAGGTCCCAGAATCTTTGAATCCAGTAAAGATTCATTGCTTGGTTCATGTTCTTTGAATATTCTACGTACAGTTTTGTTTGAATTCATTTTCTCATTCAAGTGCAACTTCTGTTTACAGTAGCCAAAGTATGTTCTGGAGAAAATTGAGTTTGAATAATGAACAGTTTACGAGACTCTCAACTTAAAGATCTCTAAAAGTAAGTTTGAAATCGAAACAAATAGCCTTCCCGCTACATAAAAACGTAAAGCTTCTACGCTTCCAAAGTTTACCAAAGTTGCAAAGCTTGCCAAAGTTGCTAAGTTGCATTATTGGCAAGCTAATAGCTCAGCAAAATCGTGTTTAATTTCACACTGCGCGCTCACAATGTTCAATTTAAAAGTACCTAAGGATTTAAAACAAGTTTCAAATGGTATTTTCTCGGATTAGCTCGTCACTTAGGGCATTATTGTCTATATCTCTCTAGAAAAACTGAGTAAGATTTTTGCAATTACAAAATAAGTTATGAAACAATTACATCGGAAAGCTATTGTTTACTTAGGAATCATATGTCAACAATTATCTGAAAATTAGTCGAAGAAAAATGACGAATCTTCCATATTGACTATAAATTTAACCCAACGAAATTATCGCCTGATATTTTCATCTATAAGGCACTATATTCTTAGAAGCATATATCACAAGTTTGAAATGATTCATTCAAACTATTCATGAGCCTAGAAGATGGATTAAAGAAGTCTTTAATGATTTATTGATAGAAACCAAGTAAGCATAAGATAATGTTGATTCAAATCTCGTTCCAAAGAACTTCCTCTCTTGTTTACATTAAATAATCAAGATATAAATTCACTTTATATTTAACATTTACGATTTAATAGATAAAAACAATGTAAGATATTGCTTTAACGATGATATTAAAACCTTGGACCCTGGATGTTTCTTCTTTTTTCATTGAATTTCAAGAACCACAAAATTGCTCTAACCAATGACGTCACATTGACGTTTCAACAATGTTTCAGAACAATGTTTTCTGACTGGCTTGGAAAAAAATCTAAATTCTCATTAAAATTTATAAAGTCTATAAACCTGACTTGTCATGAAAAACAATATAAATTTTTGATCAACGAATTTGTATAGTTCTGTCAAACATTCAAGGCACATGATCTAGATTTTAGATAAGGGCCGGTATAAAAAAAACTTCTGTCAGGGGGTAAGAAAAGGTGGTTTCCGGTCCATTAAAGGGCGCCTAAAAATTGATTTGATTATTTTCACACTTTCTAAAACTGTTGACATAAGAATCCATTTCTTTTATGCTTAATATTTTTGGATTTAAACTTATTTAACCAAAAACTGTGCTCGAGGCATCAACGTTCTAAACACCCGCAGATACGGCTCGGCAAAAAAAGCTTTCAGACATTACATGGTCAAACTATATGCTGAAACAGGGGGTCAACCATAGCCGAATAAAGGGTACATATTACTTTCAAAATATAAGTACACCACATCCAACCAATAAGTAAGCTGGTACCTAGGGTTACTTAACCATATTTCTTGCTTGGGTACCCCTAATTCAAAAATTTGACACATGCAGGGTATGTGTAGCCCAAGGCGTCGTAAATGTTGAAATGAAGATTGACCCCCTGGCTTAAAAATAAAATATATCAATTTTTACGAAATAACACAAAACTAAGTTTAAGAGTAAGCAGTGTAATGAAAAGTTTTTTTGCAACAAACTATGGAATATAACACGATTCTTCATATATTGCTATACATTTTAACAATATGTTATGTTGTGCGTACCCGAATGTTGAAAATTACAGAATGTGGTATCTATGACGCTGAATTTTCTGTTGTTAAAAGAAATCACCGTTTCAAAGCAAACATCACCAACAGAATTAAAGTAAATGCAATACATGAATGTGCACAAGGTTGTACGGTGTATCCTGATTGTTTCTCGTATAATTTCTGTGGATATAACAAGACCTGTGAATATGTAAACACGACAACAAAAGAATTCAAGGGCAACGTGGCAAGTTTGGAAAATTTGGAAAGTATCGATGGATGGACCTATTATGAAACCAAAGACAAAAAAAAAGTAAGAGCCATGATTTATATAAAAAGCTTATCAAATTTACTATCTAACACACAATTTTGAATTTAATCAGGAAACTTTAATAAGGTTTTATAGAGTTTTCATGAATTATCTACCCTGAATTACCACAGATATCCACCCAATGGGAAATACATCAAATGAATTATCTACCCTGAAATACCACAGATATCCACCTAATGGGAAGTACATCAAATAAACAATTACTCATTCAATGAGCCTAATGCTTTTCATGAGTTCTAAGTCCCCTTAGTTCTTTAAGAGGAACTAAAACCAGCCCAAAAGTTGCTTTGCCGTTTACGCACCAATTCAACTCATGCAACAAACTTGATATACAGGATGTCTGGGAAAAAACGGAACGCTAAGAATTATTTAAAAACATTTATTTAATTTATTTGTTGTGACGACAAAAAAGAATTAAAAATATGTCATGCCGATTCTGAACGAACCAGACCAGCTATGATTATGTCCTTTGACAAACAGAGAGTTCTGATTAATATGTACCTTTTATGAAAGTTTGGTATAAATAAATCAATTGATTACGTCAAAACGATGCCACAAACGGGGTGAAAAAATTAACGGTTGTCAACTTTTTTAGGCTGTCATGATAAAACCTTTCCCTAACTTGGGAAGATTGTTCAGCTTTGATTTTAAAAATATCGTAAGTTTATCAGACTCCTTACATTATTGCACTATTTTTTCATAATGACATTAGCTTTAAATGTATGTGATTGATTGGTATTTGTCATATCTTCCTTCACGTATATTTCCCTATTTCTTGACAAAAGAGTTTTGGTCTTGGAAAAAATCAATTTGGTACAGTGACTGGTATCACTTAAAAGACATTTACTTGGACTATTACCATGCCAAAGTGTTAACAATATTAAACTTTTAAGAAAGTTTCAAATTTCCACTTTAGAACTATTAACATGCCAAGTATCAACTCATATATCATCACCGTCCTTTCAGTATTAAGCTTCAAAAAGACCCTAGGTCAAGGTCACGTCATCAGGCTGTGACGTCACAAAATGAGCCCTTTTTGTTCCAGGAGTCTAGATCAAATCGAGTTTTGTTACAATACCACCTATTAGGCATAAGACTGAGATGTCTCGTTTTAAGCATTGTTTGTTGTCAAACACTCAGTCCAGAACAAATGCAGTTTTTGGGGTCCCACCTATGGGTCCCACTTTTTTCCGGGATTTGAGGTCCCACCTAGGGGTCTCAGATCCTTCGTACGCCCTCATACACTTTGATTTTTGACTCACGTAACCCACGCAAAGTTTTAAATTACGCACGCAACCGACACACTTTTGTTTTTAACGCACACATTTTCATTTTGACACACACACTTTCGATTTTGACCCACGCACCCACGCAACCCATGTAATTTAACAAACTCCCTTAGGAGAATAATACCGTCGTTAACGACCGTATAGAAAAATTTGCACTGTTTTTCATGTTTTTCGAAAATCATTCTGTTTTATATTTTTGTAAATATGTTTCAAAACCTTTCAGAATAAACATATTACTAACCCTATTCAGCGTAGGCTTTTAAGGGCGGTTCAGGCTAGGAGGGGGAGGGGGGGGGGGGCGAATCGATAAACTCCCCCCTCGATAACTTTTCTAATGTTTCTCATTTCAAATGAAACTTCGCACACTGATGCAACATGGTTTAAGAAACATTTGTGCAAAGTTTCATGTAAATTAAGTCACGTGATCACGAGTTACGTAACAATGACGTCATAATTGCAAAACATTACTAAAATCACCATCTGGACAACTTGGTGTTATTTTGAGGATAATACTCATATTCAGCATGTTTAATTAACATATATGTGTTTTACGTTCAATTTCCTATCGATTGATATACAATATAGTAAGTGTAACATTTGATAATTTTTCAAAAAAAAAATTCTGACATTTTGGACATTTTGGATAATATTTCACATATCATTTCACAAAAAAATTTTTTCATCAAAACTTATGCACGTAAATTTCCTAAAAAGTCACAAAATTTCAAGGCTAAAAGATTAGCCTGTGAAGAGTTATTAAAAAAGATCTCATTCTAGGCCAAATAGGGTTAAAAGACCTTAAAATTCCAATGGCGATCAAAAAATTGCCACAATATATGCTATATTAACAACATGAAAATGTTGATAACATAGTAAACAAGACAAACAAATGGCACAGAACGAACATATAGATACGAGAAAAGAGAGATAAACAATGAAAATGACACAGAACAAACAAACAGACAGAAACAAGATTGAAATACATGCTGTAAAGGTAACAGAATTTATTCAATAACAAGAGAGGCTAAGGAGTAACTTAGAAAAAACAGAAAGTAATGTCCTCAATCCAAACAGACCTGCGCTAACAGATCTGACCCACGTCATGCTACCAACCAGAAAGTAGGGTGCCACTTCTACAATTAACAAAATTATACCCTTGCCTGGACAAAATGACATAAGGGAAATAAATAAAATAAAAGAGATTAAGCCGAAAAATGTTTTTGGATAAGAAAGCTTATGAAATCAATCTACTGTATTTATGCATTTAATTATCTTGTTAATAGATGCAACTTGTTTGAGCAATCTGGTGGTAAGATCAACAGCTTAAGTTTTAAATTTTCATACAGTAAAGTTGCTCGTGCTATGCGGAATAGTTTTAAACTGTTAGCAAAGTAAAAGATGTTAGATATTAAAGGTAGATATTACCAGACAAATTAGGCATTTTTACAATGAAGAATGGAAACTCGTTGTGTTTGTCAAACTGTTTGTAAATAAAAATATTGGCAATAATGGCAATGTCAAGCTCTAGAAACGTAGCATATTTATCTTTATGCTCACACTTTATTTGGAGGTCAGATGGATATATTTTCAAATACTTTTTACCAAACTCGTCGGAATCATTGATTCTACAAGCATCATCAATAAACTGGAAACAATGCTTTAATTTTCAACATTGATAGCAAATAAGTACAGAGATGTACTTACAGTTACCATCAGTAGTTTTTCGGCCACCGTTGAACACAAAATCTACCAGACCGTTAAGAACCCCAATCACAATTTTATGAGGAAGTTTGGTATACAAACTACAGAGTTCAAAGGTCGAAATTGACTTTGCTTTGTTTTTTGTATTGAGTAGGAGGGGTGGGGTGGCCGTGACGGCATTGCGCCACATCTGTGGGCAAAATCTTTTCTGAAAGGATTAATTGAACATTGCAAACAGAGTCATCAGTGCTTGTGGGTCGAAGAAGAAGGTTGGTGGTAAGTGATAAGTGGTAAGTCATCAGGCTAAGGAGCTCTTTTTGTTTTTATCTTTGCTATTGCTAACTTTAGCTCTTTCATCGAGTAGTTGACGCTAGCCTGATCAAGAACTCGGGGCTTCTGAGCTCTTTCTTTAGTTCTCTATTTGAGGACTTTTCCTCAGCTGCAAAGGAGTGTCTACTAACTTTTGCATAGTGAGCTGCAAAGAGGTCTGCTTTCTTTCTATTGGAGGCGATAATAATTCCCTCATTGTTCAGCACTTCATTGTTCAGTAACTTATTAAACTTTTACACTTTCCTGTCGTTCTTTTCGTTTATCGCGTCTTCCACTACTTTTCTCCAGCTTTCTTTCGTTGCTTCTTCACCATTTCCGTGATTTTTTTGCACGCCCTTAACAATTCTTCACTTCTAGATAGCTATTTCAGCTTATTTCCCCTTATTGCTTTTCTAATTGCAGGTTTCCCCCACGGTCTAGTATTTTTTTCGTTTTCTCCCCGCATGTTTTATGGCTGCTTATTTCAATATTTTCCTGAATTCTAATAAATCTTTGTTAAACTGTCTTGTCCTGTATCAACCTCTTCAAAACTGCCTCTTACTTTTCCTTGAAACTTTGACCACTACACACGCTGCGATCTCTAGCTCGTGGATCTACTATGGAAGATTGATGTTAAATCGACTTATCCAAAGTAATTATTATTAGCTGATGGTCGGAGCCTCCATCAAATTCTCCAATGCTTCTGGAGCATTTTTCTCTCGATTGTTTCCCGCATAGAAAATTGTCTAGCGATGTTTAGGTCTGTATCAATACTCCAGTCCAGATAACTTCGTCGTCACGTTAGTTGGGCGGTTGAGTTGTATCTCATAGGATATTGTTGCCGTTGAAGTCACCACAAAGTAGATTGGAATCCACTGTGGGTGTTATTTTAGGTTTAATTCGGATGTTTTGGCCAGTGCTTTGTAAATGTAGACGTAACACGTTGGTTAGTGTAAATCACGTAGATTTTCCCATTCGAACTCTGTATGAGCATGGGGTTTTCGTCCTCTCTCTCAGTTTCGTTTCTTGAATCAGAATTACATCAATATCTTCATGGTATTCAGTTGGCAAGGATTCAGCATTCCACTACAGCACTCGTAGAGCCTTGTTCTTGGTATAATTCATATTTGCAGTGTCTTGATCTGATTCCTATTGGATAGAGGCTTCCTGGATGGTGATTTTAGTCTTTACATCTTCGCATCTCTTGCATGTCTATGATGCCTTACTCTTGCACACCTAATCACATACATCCTTGGTCGGCTTGCTGCAGGTCTGTTTCAATTTCATGTTTGACGGGGTCATATCTATTTCTTAGTTCTATTGTGTATTGTCCTTGGACGGTGTTATCAGATATAAGGGCACTCCATTTGAAGGGTTGGCTTGTTGTAGATTTTTACAAGAGAGTATCCGATGATCAGAGGATACACTGGAAAAAGTGCTGTAAGCTTCACAATTGGTGCAACTGTTTACCAATTTTAAATTCACAAGATTGTAGTCAAGCTGTGCTTTTTAGCCGTTGGGGTATTCAAATTTCCAGAGTTTGCCTTTGCGCTTTTGCAATTATTTCGAAAAGAGAAAATCAGTTCTATTGGTCGTTTGGTGATATGACATTACATTATTATAGTTGTCACTTTTAATTGAACATTGAAATCACCTCCTATTAGCAGAACATTGTGTTTTGGAACAACTCTTACGAGTAAGGACAAGTCATTGAAGAATTCTAGTACTGTACCTTCGTCGGATGTGTTTGTTGGGCTATAACTGGAGATTACGATCATTGCTGAATTTCCGTTGAAATTTGCAACAATCATTCTAGGGCTAATTTTCCCTATGCTGTTTAAAGATTTCGTGGCTCTAGAACTTGACACCAATAGAAGCATTGATACAATTTCTTGTTGCAGAGCTGCTAACCAGGGTCTAGTCTTTTCCTATATCTTGTTAGTCTAGTTCCAAGTGATCGTGAAAAAATCTATGTTCCTAGACAAAGTATATATCGATTTTGTAATTGATTGCGTTGGCAACAAGTTCCGGTAGTTAGTGAACGGTATTGAGTGTTGGTTGTTTACATTTTAGAAAATTTAATTTTGGGTCTCTAGCTGACTTTTTGAGTTTCCCGGAGATGCCCTGCCAGTGGTTAAACGCAATCCAATTACAAGTTTTAGAAGTTTCAAGATTATCATGTTAAAATAGGCCTTTTTATAAATTACGTAATAACAACGTTTGTCTCGTTCTAACTTTATAAATTGTCATGGTGATCAAATCTCAAAGGTCCTAATTCATTGTTTTTATATTTCTGATTCTATCATTTTCCAATAATTGGTCATCAAAAATTACTTAAAAACGAGACAAGCGTTGTCATTACGTAATTGCCCCCGCAGCGAAGCGAAGCGGAGCGAGGAGGCTATTACCAGGTCCCGGGTATACAAGAAGTAGTGAAAATCA
>JAUBWS010108608.1:0-10227 GCA_032270445.1 Darlingtonia californica
ATAAATCCTTTCTAATGGTATAAAAATCGGTAAACATTTCTAAATACACAAGAAGTTATAACAGTTTGAAAACGCGGGCCGAATTTTTTTAGGACACCCTGTACCGGGTGTCCCAAAAAAACGTAGCCTCTCGTAAAAATGTCATTAGCAATAGCATAGAAATATTTTTAATTAAGGAATTTCTTTTACCAACCCTCCACGGTTCTTTTTAAAAACCTACATCTGAGCCAAATGCAAAAGGATCTTTTAAATTTGAAAAAATAAACTACACATATGAGTTCTTTAAAGGGGTACAAATATTTTTTGAGACATTGTATTCGTGTACATTTGGGAATTAAATGTAATAAAGTCATTAAATATTGGCCAGTTTCATTTTTACGGTCCACAATGCATTAACAAACTCGCTCCTAAGATAATGACCTAGTGTAAAACTCATTAAACATTTTTTTATTTGAGTTTTTGTATAACGTCCCTACAAAAATATGTAAACGGTTGTGAATTTGGCTAATTGTGAATATGTCATTAAAAATATCCCTTTTTAGTAGAAAAAAAAGGGCTATCAATTATATCATATGAAACTTAATATCTTAGATATTTCAAAAGTTATTTTTAAGGGATTTTATCTGAATTTTAATTGCTTGATGTTTTTACAATCTCGACTAATGTTTCGTAAGATTCTTATTTCCCATTGGCACAAAGTCTTCCTTAACCCTATATAGAGTAAATTTACCATTGAGGGGTTATTTACTCAATTTGAAGCTTTTGTTCAAAAGTTATAGTTCATTGAAAATTAGTTTCGTTTTCTCCAAAAAAAGCAGTAATTTGGCACATAAAAGTGCTGATATCATCAAAAATATTTGTTATAATTTTGGAAGCTAGACATAAAGTGCTAGTAGTCAACCAAAAATGAGAAATTATAGTTGATTTTATCCCATTCGTTGAACGTCCATAAAAAGCCCATTTAGAATAGGGTTAAGTCGTTTCTAATAAAATTAAATTTGTAGAAACACGTTCAAAGAAAACAAAAGAAATTTTTACTACCCATATCAAATATTGCCATTGTGAAAGTTGTTGATTGGTCATCAAGATTTTGTGTATCAAAATTTCAGATAAAATCCCTTACAACTTTCGAAATATTTAAGATTTTAATGCTATTTAAGTTTCATTAGATAGTCCTTATTTTATAATTTGGTTTAAAGATAGTATCAGTTTGAAAGTTATTTCGAACGCTAGTGAATGACGCATAAACATACACGCATTTTTTTAAAAAAAGGGAAAAAAAATGAATGACCAGAAGCTCAATTTATTCTTAAAGATTGCCTGTTTTTCAGCCTTAATTATTCTTAGGGTATTCTTTAAGAAAAACTGAAAAATAAGAATGAAGACAAAGCATCTATGAACTGCTATGAACGACATTCTTAATGAGTTAAACTTAAATAGATATTGACTCATTTTCTTTCGATTTCTTATTTAACTACTCAAGTTTATTAAAAAACCAGCCTGAGGAACCTTCTTAGTACATTCTTAATATTTTTTTAAATGCACCGTAGAGAACACCATGTTTTTTCTTCAGGTAAATTAGCGACTTGGTTTAATATTCCCAGTCCAAATGATGCAATGCATTGTCGTATTGTACGAAAAAAACTGATAACTAACAAAATAACTGCTTTATCGGAATGTATAATTGCGAAAAAAGAAATGTTACATATCTCTTTTATATACAAAAGATATTGTATACTGGCTTGAGTAAAATCAAGTTTTTGATAATTATGCTTTTTGGCCAGCTCATATCCTTAAAAAATATTAAAAAGCCATTTGTCTTTGAGAGGAATAACAGCGTCTTTCGTTTAAAAAATAAGAAGAAAATCGCATTTCAAAAAATTCATTTGACTTTTTTTGAAGGGAAAGTTTATATCTTTTGACCCTACTTATCCGATAACATTAAATATTCATGCTCCCATTGGGAAACAGAAAACCCATCGAAAACTGACATTTTTCCTTTCTTCTTCATTTTTCTTTACACGGTGTCTATAGTTTTTCTGTTTCATATTTACTACTATTTCTTGTTTTCATCGTTATAACGAAGCGCAGGGAATCTTTTGTGTTGACAACAGCAAGAAATCGTACCTAGTGTTCACAACACGTCGTTTACTGTTGCTTCACGTTGAAGAACAACAATGCTATGACGTCAAACAACAACGTGGAGCCGTGGCCGAGTAGATAAGGCAGTGGACTTGAACGGAGTCCCTAGTTCAACTTCTTTGCGAAGTGTTTGGCAGAGAAATTTGCGAATAACTGTTAATTCTGAGGTAATTCCAGGATGGCAGGACCTCATCGATAACAGTTCTTGAAGAACTGAAAGAGTTTATCTTGGGTGAATAGATATTAATTCATTCATTCAAACTACGTCGAATTAAGTCGCAAAACGTTGGAACATATCACACAACGTTTGAACTACGACTTTGAACAACGTTCGAACTACGTTGAGCAACGTTAGAACTACAACGTGGAACAACGTTGGAACGACATCAGACAGCGTTCGAACGACGTAGGACAACGTTGGAACGCATAAAACAACGCTCGAATGACGTCGAACAAATGTTAGAGCTCTTCAAGCAACGTTAGAACTACGACGTCGAACAACGTTTTGACGAATCAAACAACGTTCGAGCGACGTAAAAAACGATGGAAGAACGTCGAACAAACGTCTGAATGATGTCGAACAAAGTTTGTGGTACCTGTTGGTACATATTGGTAATATTTCTATTGATGAAAGTATAAATCGCGATATGAAGCGAAATTCTGCTCGATACGATACTAATACTATATTCCAATATAACTGTTACAATATTGGTTGGCATACTGGGAATTTGTAAATTTTGTTCAATTATGTTTAAAGAAAACAATTATTCTGGTATCCATTTCGATTCTTTGATTTTATTTTTTTCAGAAAAAAGAAAAGTTGTGTACATGCAAAAACAAATAATCAAAAATTACATTAATCACATCACTTTAATCAAAACTCGATAACAAGGAGCTGAAAGATTTGCTCAGGAGTGGAATTCAAGCAAAACATAATACATTTGTTGCAATTAGCTGCACCAATAATGGTTTGTAAACTATTCATTATAAGTTTTTAAATATATATTTATTTTTACTTCCTATATTGGATAGCAGCATTGCAATTCGTCATTTAACGCCATTCGTAAAATAGACCTTGAATGGCATATACCGCAGGGTTTGTCAGATCTTTTAACCGAACAGACTGTGCTGTCCACTTCTCCAAAAGGACTACAACTCTACCATCTGGACTCCATCCATGGCAAACTATGGGTTTGAACAACCAGATTGGAACGTGATGAAAGTCAAGAGACCTCTTTAACCTTACTCTGATTAGCAGAGTTTTCCCCAATGGCGAGGATGTGCCAACTATTGAATAATACTAAGTGATCGAATTATAGTAAGTTTTATGAACAGGCATTCATTTATTCCATTTTCAGGTTGACCAATTGTCAGAAGAACAGATTTTAGAATTCAAAGAAGCCTTTTTAGTTTTTGACAAAGATGGCGATGGCACAATCTCTTGTGATGAGCTTGAAACCATCTTAAAGAAAATTGGTCAAAATCCGTCTAAAAAGGATTTGAAAGATATGATCAACCTGGTTGATGCCGACAACAGTGGGACAGTAGATTTTGATGAATTTCTAGCAATGATGGCTGCAAAACCGAAATCAGTAGATGAAAATGATGAAATCAGAGAGGTACGTTGGTTACGCTTTAGACTTGTTGCTTCTTCTCGCTTTTTGATATGTTAATAGAGCGTGAAAAAAAGGCATTGAATAAGGGCTAATGAAAATTTGCTCAAATCGAGCACATTTTAATCTATGCAACGTGCAAGTGGCCATCAAAAACAATTAAAATAGTTGCATACAATTTATGTGTGTACTTATTTTGAATGTTTATTATCGTCATTTGCATATTGCATAAAATAAAATGTGCTCAATTTGAGCAAATTTCATCAGCCGTTTCCAAGGCCTTCTTCTCTCGCGCCATCAACACATCAAAAAGTGATAAAGAGGCCCTGTGAACGAGGTTGTACAACTTCATTTTTATCCTTTCAAAAAAATTTGTGTTTTGATCGATGATCGATTGAGAACGCTTTCGATTGATATATAATCTGATGGGTTCTTATCAGCACAAAATGTTTCCTTATGCTACGTTTCCTTGTCTATAAAATAGAAAAAAAACTCAAACAACTCATTATGTTTTTCACCGCTGAAGAAGCTTTACATTGATAAATGATATATGATATTTCTAGACACGTTTGAATTAATTTTGAAATTTGATAATTAGTCTGGGTCCTAAAATGTTCATCTTCATGAAAATAACGAATGTACCAATTTGGAGGGTTTTAGCAGAAATAGCATACAAGAACAGACTTTGTTTGTCACCAACTGACCTGACTAAAAAAACAAACTGAAGTGAGCCGCATATTTGTTCTCTCTTTTAATCTTTTGATTGGAAATATTTACTACATAACAGCGTGAAATTCTAACCAATAGCAATAAAATCAGATGTCGTGTACCATGTACGATGAACAAAATGTTACCTGCGTCATATTGCGTAAAATACAACGAGAAAGTCATCAAAATCTTGAAAGAATCAGAGAAGGTGACTTTGGGCATAATGATATTCACGCTTCATACAATTCTTATCACGTGATAAATTCCTAAATGAAAAATTATATACAGTGTTAAATACAGTGTGTTGTTCGTTTGATGTCCATTAATGTCCGGTGGTACGAAAAGCTACTGAGTGCAATGAAATAAATTTTAAGAATTTCATAAGTTTGTTTCTTTATATACTAGTACGTTATCGATTTATTAATACATCTTTTGTCTCCTTATTAATGATGGGTACTATTGTTTATCTGGTGTATAGTCGAACTTACGAAAGGGTCTATTTACAACAGGAAAGTATTCATGGTAAACTCCTCATGAATAGATCCTTATACGTAAAAACTCTGACAGCTGTTGAATGCAATTGTTTCATCCTTTTGTCTTCCTGCAGGACGGAATGAATTGATGACGCCACACCATTCATTTTTTGTATCATAATTACTTGATTGATCAATTATCATTACAGATTACGCATTCAATATTGTGTACTTATTTGCAAAAGTAAAAAAAATGATCTGCTAGACAAAAGAGATGGTAAAACAGACGGGTTATCAAATTCAAATTTGAAATCAACTACAGTGTGTCCTGTAAAAGTTTTAAACGACCATACTTTTTAAGCTAATTAATTGCTTTGTGTGGTTTTTCTACTGCTAGACAAATCTTTTCATACGAATTTAAAAATATAGTTATTACTTTTATAAATATTCATAATCTGATGAATGTACTTGTTATAGAACCAAAAACTTTGAATGAAAAACTATAGAATTTTGGAACTCGTGGCTATTAATTTGTAATCGAAGAGTTTTCTCGTTCCGCTTTTCTGTTTTAAACTTGAAATATTGGCAAATTAATTTTTTAAACATGCGACGTCAGCCAATCAAGTCATTCTACTGCACGAGGGCCAATACCGGATAATATTGAACTGACGTCTTATCCAATCAAATGCCTTAAATTCCGTATTGGACCACTTTTTCGGAAAAATCAGTTAATAATGTCAAACATCAACTTCATAGCATCTTTATATGAAAAGCTGATCCACTATAAATAATCATTCCAGCGAAGGGTCATTTAGTCTAGTCCTTTAAGTAGATCTGCGGGAATAAGTCAAAATGTACCAAGTCCACATTGTTATGAAATAAACTTTAGTACATGTTTTTAAATTTCACTAATTCCCGATACCGCTTTTGGTGTCAATCTTTACATGAGCCGGAGCATTTTAGTTTAGTGTGATGAATTTGAAACTTTTCGCTAAAATTTCGTGATATATATGCCAAATTTTTACGGTTGAAAAATAATTGAAGGAAAAAGGTTGTAACTACTATTTTTATACTACAAATGAACCTAATCTTTATGTTAAGTCTTAAGTTTTAAATATTTACCGGCCATAGCTTCCATACGGCAACAAAATACGAATCCTTTTATATTGAATAACTCAAAAACTATAAATGTTCGATCAAAATTACTCAAGTTATCACATAAAATCGAAAAATCATATTTTTGCATTTTTGAAATCTACTCGTAAAAAGCGCAATTTTGGTATATAAAACATGGAGGTAGTGGTATTTTTTCTATGAGGTCACCGTAAAGTTTTATTTAATAACTTAAGATGTATCACTCACATGAAAAATATATTTGCATATATTTATAATCAATCAACTTTCATGATTGGTCTATTTTTATTGTAAAATGTTAGCCATACGTTCTTTTATGTTCTCCCTATCAAAAATTGATTTTCATCCACCGCAAAAATCTTGCACTTAAATCGCGATATTTTTTAACCATGCCACATTAAACTAGTCATAGTTTCTACTGAGATATCCCTGGTCCATTTAAATCTTTGAACAACTTCTGTACATTTCCGACACTTTTTACACGCTTTTTTTAAGAACAAAATGCATAAAAACAACGAGCTGAAATCTCTGCAATTATCAGGACATTATAAAGAACATGCTATACGATTCAACTTATCACCTTTTTTTTTAATTTAAAATAAAAAAAAATCATTCATGTAATAAGACGGAAACCTCATCTTATGCAAAAGTTTTTATTTAGCAAAGTAAAAAAATGCAATGTAAGATGAATAGTATATTACCATAAATATAAGAAACAAAACCACACAGCCAAGCATGATAAAGGCACAACATACAAAGGTAAAGCAGAAGAGCCCGTAAATGATTACTTAAGCTTAAAATGATATTTAAACTTGAAATAATACTTACTTATCTTAAGATCTAGCCTGGGTATCCATGCAAATTTTTCACCTTTCTTGAAATCAACTCAAGGAGGGAAAATAGCATGGTGAAAAGCCATGTTACAGTTATTGTCAAGAGAAAATGGCATCGTGCAATTTTTTATGCCTTTAATTACCATATTATATCATGCAATTATATTTTTTTATACCCGCAATTATCAAATCATACTATGCAATTATATTTTACGAGGATTCACGATGTGAATCCTGTATTTCACCCGTCGCTATTCGTTCGAGTTTAGACGAGAAGTTAGTGACGGTTCTTCCATCTACTTAAGATCCTTACTGAATTTATCATCACAGCAAGTCAATACATACTATGTACAACTGTACAAATGAAAAACTTTCTCAAAAACTGTTCCAGAAGAAGAATTCTCCTTAGAAAAGTAATAGCGAGGTTAAGCAAACCAAAATCTACGACGTACTAGCAGCCGAACTTAGACGCTGATTGATTGTGCTGCTGAAAGTTGCTTGACATGGTAATTTCCAGAACGGCTGCGCAACGTTTTACGTCGTGACATGTATTATACAGCAACAAACTTTTGCAACGCACATTTTTATAATAGGGTAATTTCCCTTTCAAACGAAGGTTTATAGATGATTTGCAAATTAATGACCATATCGAAAGATAGAAACCTTGATATTAAGATATTCTACTTATAACTTCGGGCTATTTTTTTCGGGACACACTGTAGACACAATAATACATTTGATAATCATAAAACAAAATTATAAATTTCATTTTTTTGATATGTCTCTAAATACATTTTTGAGACACGATTCCCATATTACGCCCTTATACACCCGGGACTGTCTATCAAAGCCTCCTCGGCTACGCTTTGCTCCACCTGCAGGGGCAATTACAGTGCTCTGGTTTAAACACTTTTATAGGGTATTCAACTAAAATGTTACAGCTAATTTAAAAATACTTGGTGCCAGCTATATTTCGACTTTAATAGAATCATCGTGTTTCCTTCGTTCGCGTGGGCAAAAATGTGTCTGTTTCAGGTAATTGGTTGGCAATTAAAGTCGTAGTTTTTTTATCAAGATTCAAAATGTAATGTTGCTTGATTTTTTATTCCTGGTGATATGCCCCGTAATTTTTTGTCCCGAAGAAAAAGCAAAACTAAAAACCAAAGTCCTCTCTTTTGTCAAAGACCATTTAAAATTACCGTTTTAGAAAGATCCAAAATTAAAAATTTCATTCCTTCCCCTACCAAAAAATGTCCACTTTAAACTACACGACGCGGTCCCTTAGTCTCACTAAAATTGAATAAACTAACCAGCCCGGGGAGCTGTACCAAGTAACCTTTCTCTCTTTAAATTGCCTTAAAACGTCAAAAGGAAAAACCAATATCAATACATCAAAAGAAATATGTAGCATCAATTTGATACAAGAGACAAAGTTTCTTTCAATATTATTTTATTATTTTAAGGCTTTTCAAGTGTTCGATAAAGATGGAAATGGTACAATAAGCGCCGAAGAACTGCGATTGGTGATGGCTAGTCTTGGAGAGGAACTGAGTGATGAAGATCTAGAGGAAATGATCAGAGAAGCTGATGCAGATGGTGACGGTGAGGTTAATTATGAAGGTAAAAACAAGTTATGACCCTCTAAGCCAGTTTCATTTTGATATTGTATTCCACCTCGTCTTCGTGACAATTTCTGTGGCAAAAGAATTCTAATGGGCTCATATCAATAATGTACCCTTTCATGCGCGGATTAAGAGGTACTGTTAATCATACGAGGAGAGATTAATGGTAATTTAAATATCATTATCTATTACCTGATGATACTATAGATGATAATTTCTAACGATTCTTTACACTCTGCCTGTATGTAATTTTCAGCAATTCTAATTCGCACCTGCCATTTAATAGTTGTTATAGTGTTCATGACAAATCACACGAGATTTGGTTGCCATAGCATATGATATTGAAAACGAGGGATTCGGGAAACGTTTTTGTTGTTCAATATTGACCAGAAGCTCCTGTAAGCGTGCGGTAGGACGTGCAAGGAAGCCGGTATAAAGTACTTAAAAAATTGCGTGGTTTTTTTCTTATCCTTTTGTCAAAGTTTTTTCGATTTTTCTGTGATTTTTTGAGGATCTTTTTCAAATCATACGAGATTTTTAATACTTAAAACCCTTTGATACGAAGTAGGAGAAGAGATGTTAAGCTATAAAATTTGAATTTTTCACAGCACAAGACCGTCGTTTCGACATTAATGACGTTGCGCGACCGTTGAACAACGACATCTTGTGCTAACAACGAAGATAGAAATGCGTTGGCTGTACCTTGTATTTTTAAATGTATCCTGTCTTTCTTTATTTAGAGTTTGTCAAGATGATGTTTTCGAGTTGAATCTAGTGTCAATGTTGATGAATTGAATCAATTATAATGTGCATGGAGTTGTAACATTTATAGATAATGCTTTATTGTATGTAAAAGTTAATGTGATTTTTCCTACCATTTTATTAAACTACTGTACTAATATGTAAGTACCGAAAAAATGAAACACGACAAAGGATTTAACCACTTAACTGCCAGTGACAGCTATATTTGTCATAAAAATTCTAAGAGCTCCACGACCCATAGAAATAGCCAAAGATTCCCAAAATGTTGGAAATTTTTGGGCACAGAAGTAGTTCACACTTTCACTGCCAATATACTCGTCGTTTGAGGGTCAAAATACCGAACCAACTTCAAACAGCCATAACTTCTGAACGAAAAAACGTTTTTTTTATGTTTTTATGCCATTTTTGGCATCTATGAGAAATTTGCTGTCGATTTGTATACTCATACGTCAATTGTAGAGCAGTGTTAGCCAAGTAACAGTAGCTGAAACTTTCAAAAAATGGAATTTTTCAAAATGTATTTCTTGTCATTTTTGAAAACAGCGTGGCAGTGAACGTGTTAAACTGACTAATGATGATGAAAAAATCTACAAAATTCTCAGCCTGATAGCAAGCGAGGGTAATTACACAAGATCTTGTGCGTCTAATCATTTCACAGAAAAAAACAATAGCTAATAAATTGAAATTTCAGAGCCAAAAAACCTTCGTGTTTGTTGATGTTTGGTTCGTGTAGTATGACCATGTTCTGTTATCATTAAAACGATTATATCTCCATCACAGGTGTAACTTCTAAGAAAAAATTGACGTTTCATTCTATTTTTAGTTTTTAAATGAAAATCGAGTCTGCTAAATGACGTGCCCAACGTGCCCTACGTGCCTTACGTGCCCTACGTGCCTTCGTGCCCTACGTGTCTCGTGCCCTACAATAAATTCAAGACCA
>JAUBWS010108619.1:0-10227 GCA_032270445.1 Darlingtonia californica
TTAGAAAAAATCAAAAGCCTTTGCTTTCGCAAGATTGTACTATGATGCAAAAGATTTCAAAACTGCCAAAAAGTAAGGAGAGTTGATTGAATCATAAAAAGATTTGAAAAAGAGAATGTATAAGATTGATATTAAATCCAACTTTATTGAATCTTTTGATTTGCCACATCAACTTACATGAATTTGTTTGTTGTTTTTGATAAAACTAAATCAAATCTGTAATATTTTGATTTTATTTAAATCATCTCTCAAGTATTTGTGACACTGAAATTATAACTAGAATTTATTGTGACACACGCTGTACATTATGTATATATGTTTTCCATGGAATCTTTAGATACCTTATGGATTATCTGAGCATCCAAGACAGAGACTACAGGTACGAAAAGTTCTTTTTGTTTAAAGAAACATAACTTTAGGCCGATAGTAAAAAGATGTTTGTATACAGAAATGCAGGTGACAAAAGAATTTTCACCAGGGCGTCCAGATTTTTTTTTACTAAAAATCATTGAAGTTTAAAATGCCATTATAACCGAAAACACAAGCAAAACATCTAAGATGTCAAACAAGAGTTTTGGACAGTGTTCTCATTTTTATTTCTTGTGTAAATGGCAATTGGTCGTAAAGAAAATGTTTCTATCATGTCAAAGATGTGTTTTTTCAATAGAGAAAGGAAACACACTTTATTGGACGCCATTCGCCAACCAGGTGAATCGAAAAAAAATCTCACCCGGTCGGAATTCTGGAAACAAACATATTTTTATTATCGGCCTTATTTGAAATATGGATTTATATTGAACTTTTTCACTGTTAGGATTTCAATGCAAGGTGTGATTTTAAGTCTGCCAAACTATTTGTTTTTTATAGAGTTTATAATTTACTGGGTGCAGTGGAAGAAAGTCTGTCAAACTTCCAAGAAGCATTCAATGCATATAAAAGGTTAGTTTTTATGTAATTTATTGTAAGGAATCTCATTGACTAATCAGAACAAGCAAATGTCAGAATATTAATTTCAAAATTTGCATTGAAAAACTGCCATAACAAACTAAATGCTAAGTGGGATCAAATCAATGAAAAAAATTTTATTCAACATCTTGCTGGTTCACCTATTACTAATTTGATGTTGAATCAGTTTAATCAGTTAAAATCCAACATATTATAGAACTTCAACTTAAACACCCTTTTATTAAAAAACAAAATGAGCAGCCAAGAAGGTAGTTATGTGGAGTGACCAGTTTGTCATTATGTTTCAAGACCATTTTGAAATCCTTCAGTTTCATTCAGTTAATTTTTTCCCTAGAATGTGATCAGTCCTCCTTTGAACATATTTTTGTTAACCACTTCTGTGTCAGGAATTTTCGACATTTTAGGAATCCTGGACAGTCTATTTCTTGCCTGGGGACCGCTCCGTAGTGCATCAGTTTTGGAGATCCTAAGTCACCACTATACAAAAACAATGTTCATTAAACATTTCATGAAGAACCAGGCCTATCAGTAAGTTGAATAGAAAGTGGGATTTTTTGAACCAGAATAAACTGTGTGCTTCACATTCACTTTCACTAACGTTTTTATTTTTTTCACTCATTGTAGGTCATTGGAGCTGTGTAGCTCGCAAAAAGAAATTCTCATTAAAGGTATGCATCAAATATTTAATTCTGATATATTATTACATCTCTATGATTCCCACTTTCTAACTTATGTTATAATCTATCAGGCTAATATTGATACAGTATATTTTTGTTTGGGAAAATTTTTCAGCACCTTAACCATTGGAGTAGATATGTATGGAGTGACAACTAGTGAATATTTATGATTGCTTTTTTACACTGACTGATTTGTTTTTGCAGCATTTTGTTTTTCTTTTTAGTAATAAACTACATTTTGTTATGGTAAAATTTTTTCTTCCTCAGATATGTTAGAAATCAATTGATAAGGAATTGCTTGGAATGATTGAATGAAAATAGTTGGCTTACATAGTTTTTGTATAGTTTTGATAGAAAAGGGAAACTACAGAAATTGAGGATATACATACAATTTAGAAACAAATTCCAAAGCAGTTAGCATAAAACGATTCCGAGCAAATTTGGAACAAATTTAGAACGAATTTGAAACGAATTTGGAACGAATTAGAAACGAATTTGGAATGAATTGAAACAATTTGGAAACGATTTATGAAACTTATTATTTTAATTCCGTTTTATAACTGTCAAACGATTGCAATTGTTTCCTGCTTTTCCAAATTCGTTTCTTAGGACATTTTGAAACGAATTGAAACAAATCTTTGTGAAACAATTTTTGTTGATGGTCCTAAAGCTAAAGGCTATTTATCTCATGGCATTGAACTAAAAAAAGTAGATGCTAAGAAGACACTTATCATAATTTTAATTGAAAATTTCCACAATAACTTATATAGACGCAAGTGGTATTATTGTTGCTAATATTATATTTTTTGCCCAAATCCCAGGGGTATATCTTGCCTATTCAATGGGGATATCCTTGCAAAGTTGACAGAATTGTGCGCAAAATTAGTTAGATTCAAAAGGTATAAATAACAAAAACAATGGATCAGCAATTTTTAGAAATAGTGGGTTACCCAAGATTGGTAACTTTGGAAGGGGTCTTGACCCCTACAAACTATAACTGTAACTACTAATATTTTATTATATAAAAACGTATGACAAAAATACAAACATAATGTCTGTTGTCTTCTTTTTTATTATCATCTTTTTTTACTTTTTCTAAGTTGTTCAAATGTGTCGGAAGTGTACAATGGACCCTTTACGTGCCAAGGTATGAGCCTTTCGAGTCAAGTTATAAATTTCTTAAGGCATTTTTTTCTTTCTTTATGTATGCAATAGGAGGTTAAGGGACCATCCACAAACACTGTTTCATTAAGATTCGTTTCAATTCATTTCAAAATGCCCTCCAAAACGATTTATTTTCTGGAGACCATTTTTTCTACATTTCACATGGATTTATTTTCGCAAATCATGACTTTGATGATTTATTTTTGCAAATTTAAATGATTTAAGCAAGCAAAGGTAAAAATTGCTTCAGTTTACATATTTCAAATTAGACTTTAAGTTTGTGTAAACCTTCTTGAGGGGATTCCTATTCTTTAGGGGGCTAGCTCTTTGACAAAGCAGACACTTAACAGTTTTTTTTAGAAGTCTGTTAACACAAAATATACCAGGAAAAAGCTCAACTTTCATTTTCCTGTGTACCGTTACATTTTTGGTTTTGAAAAAAGCAACTAAACAGAGCGATCAGGGTTATTAAAAAAACTTTTTCGCATGGATTTATTTTCACGAATTACTCCTCCAAAAATATTCTTAGATTTAATTTTCAATAATGTGAAAAATATGTAAAGATTTGCAAAAATGTTTTTGGTATACAGCGACACTTAATCTCCACTTAAAAACATCCCTTGCAACTTTCATAGGAAGCTCTTATGGCCACTTCATAGTCTTTAATGTTTTTATTCTTTTTTTATTTTAAGGTTTGGGCTGAGAAAGGAGCAAAAATGTGTCCTTGTCACCCTGATGTGTTCGAATTAAGGGTATGTTGCAGAATAGTACTTGAGTTTTGAAATTGTTTTTTTTTATAATAACCACTATATCAAGATTTTAAAATTCGTAATAATACACATAATGTAAGTGAAATTTCAACATTCTTTTAGTGGCATCTACTTTCATTGCAAGTTCCAAAATGTTTTGAGGAATTGGAAATCCTTGTTTCAGATGAATTAGTAAGTTGAATTATAATTTTTTGTTACTACAATTTTTAGATTTTTAAAATACACAAAATATCTGGTATGATGTTTTACTCAGACATTCATGGAGTCGTGGCTGAATAGCTAAGTCACTGGAGGCTTAATAATAACCCAGAGTTCCAAGTATGAATCCCTTGCGAGGCTCTTGATAGTGAAATTTGTCAATCACTGTTAATTCTTCATGGTGTACAAAGGTTTTTCTAGTAAGGCAGGCCCCTCATTGATAACAGGTCATAAAGAACTGAAGAGGCTATCCTGGTTAAATAATCAAGTCATTAATTCATTTATTCATGTAACTTTTAGACACGTCATCCAAGAGATCCATCACTTCATAAGATGTTAGCTACCAACTATAAAGAATCAGGTGTGGTCAATAGCACATTGCTTATCTTGGGGAAGGTCATTAATTAGTATTTTCTGGCACACAAATTTTAATACCTTGAAATACTGCACCAACAGGGAATCTAACCCTGGCCACATAATTAGCTATCAATGTAGATGACCATCAGATGACCAGAACTGAAGACCATCCTAGGAAGATTAAAACTATGTGTGCCTTTGATATAATATAAGATTATGCACATAAGAAAACAAATGTCTCTTTTCAGGTTCATTGAAAGATGCATTTTCGCATTGCCAATCTGTTGAAAAAACTGGTGCATTTAATGATGACATAGAATGGCTGGAGTGTGCTGTTGATATCTTTGATCAATACCAACAACAAAACGGTATATATTTTCTTTTACATTAACACATTTTTAGTCAATTTTTTCTACATTTCGCATGGATTCATTTCCTTTGATATGTTCTTCTTTTCCAATTTAAGGGGTTGCACAGTATCAATATCACACTGGGCATTCCCAAGTGGTTCCCAGCCCAAATACTATATCGCCCTAACAATGCTTAATTCAGTGATCTGACGAGAACTGACATTTCCAATGGGTACAAATTGTTGTTTAAAGTGCTGCATATTTTATGTATTTTAGAAGATGACAGAGCTCTAGCATACTTATCATTGTCTTCGGCATTGTGTAAACTCATGAAAATGCATTTGGCAAAATCACCAACACATGTTTGCATTGACACATTTCTAAGGTACTTTTTCACAAAGATTGAATAGTTATAGGGTAGACTTTTTTCATACCTCCAGAACGCTCCTAAATTCCAGCAACACTCTTCTTTTTTGAGAGTGCTGAAAAAAGTCGGAGTGAAATGTTTTGATATAAGTGGTTGTCCTTTTACACGTTTGTTATTCCCGGGTTTCGTTAAACTTTCCTATGTGCGTGCGGCCAATGCAAAAGAAGCCGCTGCAATGTAAAATTAATGACTCAGCATTAATGTAATCTTCTTGCAACTACGAAAACGAGGCTTTTACATTAGAATGTCTTCAGCAGAAAGGAAGTGTGAAAAAAGTAGAAAAAAGTTGGATGTTTAACTGGCTTGAAAACTTGTTTGAAATAGGAGTATAGGACACTCTTTTCACTCCTTAATTCTTTTTACTCCTTCTAGATAGAGGGAGTGAACAGAGTGAGTGATTTCACTCCTTTCACTCCTGTTCTGGCTAAAAAAAGGTCAAATGTAAGGAGTAAAAGGAGCATAAGGAGTGAAAAAGACATAGAAAAAAGTGGCCCCATAGTGAAAGTATCAGTCCCTATTGCAGACCAAGCATTTTTCAATAAATTCAGTATAATTGGATCTTAAATGAGGTGATAGCTTACAAACGATATCTGAAAAATGACATTAAAGTAATTAATTTTATTTTGAAATCTTCTCACGGACTAACAATTAAAGAAAATAGGCTGGGACTATTCAAATTTTTTGAAACTATGAAACAATCATAAGAGGCAAGCCCCAAAGGTGATCATGTTTCTTATCATTTTCAATATTATTTAAGTTAGTAAAAACATATCCTGTAATCAAGGTGACTTTGATCTATAATTATGGGCCAGTGAATCAACTGTTAAAAATACGTACATGTAAATCTCCCTTATAGGTTTGATACAACTGTACTTGAACTTGAATCAATGGAACGTGAAAGTTTGATGACTGGTTTGATGTCTGAATGGAAAGACTGTGTGACTGAAATGCGAGCACAACTCTACTTGAATGCTGGTATCTTTCTTATGAAACTTGGAAAAGAGGTACTTCATTACATATCATACTAAACTAATTGTGTTCTGTAATCTTTAGATGAAGGCACTTGGCTGTTGTCCTACAGTTAGAATAAATTTTCAACTGAGTCTTTCATTTCAAAGTCTTTCTATAGGTGCTGATTGACTGATTATTGGCATGTGCATTCTTCATCCAAAGCAATATTTTTTGACCTATACAAAATGTTCTTTTTCTGTCAGCAAATGCATACTACCATTTTTTTCAATATGACCCCTGGCAGTATAAAAAATCTAGTGATTAATAAATAAACCAATAGAAATCTGGTATTTTAGGTGTCACAAATAGTATCTTTTTTCCAAGACAAGTCCTGGTGGTATAAGTGATTTAGTGAATAAAAAAACCAAAAGAAATTTGGTTTTTTAGGTGGAAAAGTATAGTACCTATAATTTCCAAGATTAAACCTAAAATAAAAGCAATTTAGTGAATAAATAAACGAAGATAAAGCTGTTATTTTACCTGTATGTAGTCTATAATTAGTAAACAGTTACGTTACTATATTTGCTTCTTAAGTTTCATATTGCTGGTGGATGACAAACATTGATTGATTGTATGAGAAAACTATTTATCGTATGAAATTTTTAGAATTTGATTCCGTGGATGAGAGCAAACCAGATGATGTTTGTTTGTATGATGACTAGTTGGCTTGTACCTGTGCCTTTCCTTACTCCAAAACTTTTTTCAAGACATTCACCTCTAAAGCGACAGAGTGTACAAATCTATGATTGGTCAGTGTTGGCATGTCTTAGATTATCACAAGCAGGTATGTCTTTGTTTAGCTAAAGTTGGTGGTGATCCAGAAGTTGATGATAGTTAAGCAAATATCTTTGGCGATTAAGCTTATTTGTAGCCATGCGATTTGGGAAAAAGTGATAAACTTTGTCAACATTAATTATTTTGTTATACAATATTGTTTTCTGGAAAATTAATTAGTATCACTTGTACCAATATCATGTTTTACTGAAAATACATTCATCGTAATTCAAAAACGTTGAAATATTACCATAAAGGAAAATAGAACCTAATACAAATCTCTCTTTCATTTTTTAGGTCATATGATACTTCAACTAAAAAATGAATTTGGAGATGAGTGGCAACAAGGAACATTGGCAGACTTTTGCACTAAACAGGTTCTTTCGTTTTTGAAGATCCATGACTGAATGGTTCAAGAACTGAGCTTAGATTTTAGAGGATGTTTTAAAAATCTTCAATTGTGGATATTGCTAATTCCTAGTTGATGTTGTAATGCTTCCTAAAAGTGTTTAGGACAGAAATCATTGATAAAAACTTTCATGAAGAATATTTTTAAATATATGAATCACAAACCTCAGCAGATGCACCTTTTCCTTTATTTCTGAAGTGTACATCCTTTTGAATCCATTCTTTATTCTGCATTATGCATATTTTGATAATAACACAATTTATAATTTCTTTGCCACAGGGAAGAAGTACAATTTTGGATTACATCTACAACGGAGGAGACCATCAGGATGAAGTATGTTTATCAATAACTTTGCCTTAATACTAGAATTTAAATATGTACGTATTCAATGTCACAAAGATATAGGGGCTGGCTACACAATATTGATAATGAGCCCCTATTTTATAGAGGAAAAATGTGTCTGAGTATAGGATGCTACTTCCTGTGTTAAATTACCGATTTTTCAACTAAAAGCTTCGCTTGATTTAATTTAAATGAGAAATAAGTCTGGTGAAGCATGGCTGATTGGTAGTAAGTGCTTTTTTCAGCAAGCGTATTGTCTTCTGTGAAAATTCTATATTTTTTAACAGTGGTATTGAGTGTTGCTTTATGTAAGTCAATAATTTTTGTCCACATTAAAAATCTAGAAATTCATGTATGTAAATGTTATTTCATAATTTATTTATTTTCAGTCATTTTTCCTTCAAGACGACACGTTCTTAGCCACTCAGTTTGAACTTCCAGATTCTCAAAAGTTGGTACAATATGATGAAGGTAACACGTTTCTCACATTTGTGTAAATCACCACTTGTGTAATGTTATCTGAGATTCATTTTGAAAATTTTGCTCTTGTCTAACTCTTTGTCTGTCACCACCAGTTGGAAATGGAAAACTAAGTCATGCACACACCTCACCTTTCTTAAATGTTCATCTACCATGTTTTTCACTTGTGGTCTGATGTTTTGACTCAATGCAGTTATTAAAGATAGACTGTGAAATAGCATCTAGATCAAGCTGTACCATCTCTTGACTACAAGTTCCATATAATTTTGGTATAACGTTGCTCTTTATTAAATTGTAACCAGTTAGCTCAATCAGTAGAGTGTTTGCCTGCAAATTGAAAAATTGTGGGTTCAATCCCAGTTTTCGTCCACTCATCACTGGCATAGATTGGGTAGTCTGGTATATGCGGTAAGTTCTGGGAGCTTGTGGTGTAGATGTTACTCCACCTCAGCATTCCATCTCCCAGGCGTCTAGTGAAAATAGAAAAGGGGATAGCTCCCTTATTATGAACAGTTGCTGCCAATACTAGGCCAAATGATATTCATACTTACCTGACTTGAAGAAGCATGAATTTGTTTAAGGGGCATCCATAAAGTATGTATGCATGTATGTTGAAGGAGAGGGTCATCCACTTTATGGGTGCCCCCTAATTTCATCACATATATTGGTCTTAAATGTAAATTGTTTGTTTTACAGTTACGGTTGCTGAGCATGCACAAAACTTACATTTGATCACGTGGATTGGTTTGAACTGGGATCAATTGAATGAACCAATGAAACCTGGAGGTACACTTTTTCATCCTTTGTTCTGTGTTTTTTGATACATGACTACTGATTAATACTGAACTTAACAGGGTGTCAGAAATAGATATCTGAAGATGCACATGCAAAAAAATTACGTTTAAAAAGTTGACTTAATGACAAGCGTAAAATGGCAATTACGTTTAAAAAAAAAAAGTTTCAAATCATCAACAATTCCTTAATGAGTAATAGCCATTGGTTTGAGGATTAACAGAAACATAATGTCTATCATTAACTAAGAGCGTTCCGTTTCGAATACCCTGTAGAACTTAAAACAGCTATTGCCTTTTGCAAGATTTTCAGAAACATTCATTTTGATCGCAAGATCTTTGGTAGATCTTTTAAGCCAAGAAAAAAAATCCGGAGACATTTCATATGAAAAATTAATTTTCAGTTGGTGTCATGGTTGGTCGATTATTTGAGGGTATTTCTCTGGATGTGAGGAATCTGAAGAATTGTCATCATACCAGCATGTGTTTGAGGGATGTTGAGGTTTGTTGTTTTGTTTGTTTTGTACTTTGTGTTGTTTGAAAAATGTCCTTGTTACGACAAGGGGGTTATAAGAGGGTGCACTTTTGAAGTCGAAATAAGCAGTACAAGCTTGCTTACTCTGAATTATCTTCTTACTGAGTTTAGTTCAGTTTACATGGTGATTTCTGAGTCTTACTAACTCTTATACGCATTGATGAAACGGTCAGATCCGTGGGAAAACTTATGGACCTGGTGGAACTCGAACCCATTACCTAGTATTTTCGTTTGTTTTTTTCATTTCACAGGCCTTCATTTACGCTGTCATCCGATGCAGTAAAAGTGTTCACTTGGAATGTATAAAGCCTGAAGATGAATTGAAACTTCTACCATTAGATATTTCACCTAGTCTAGTGACCAACAATCAATACAACTGGTGGCAAGCCGCCTATTGTTTGTACACTGGCAAGATTGGGTGAGTAAAACCTTACTTACACATATCGTGAATTTCAAAATTGTGGTGAAATACTTTTGTCTTAGCTAACTGTTTCACACACTGGGTTTAAAATTACCCTTGAGAAATGCCAGCCAAGGAAGAATTTAGTGTTACACATGAAAATCATTCTCAAATCTGCCCCAGAGTGAATTTCACCCTTGTGCTATTGACCAGAGTGAATTGAGCCAAGATGTTGCGTTTCACCCTGGAAGACATGTGAAAGTTCTACAAGGATTATTCAAGAAACTGGAGTAAACTCTCCCTGGCTTGAAATTCCAAGTGTGTAACCGTGATTTAAAGGCTAGTTTATATTGTTGACAGTTGTGATTGGAGGCTTAAGTTGAATTCTACTTCTCCAGTCTAATGGTAACAAATGTTTTCTTGGCAAATACGTCAGTTTATATACTTCCATCATTTGTTGTTTTGTTCTCCAGGAAGCAAAGTCCAGCAAAGTTGAAATTAATTCTTCAGAAAGGATTGGAAACACTGCGTTGTTTGAAAGACCATGGAATTGATCCTCGTATCTTGGTATACATG
>JAUBWS010108630.1:0-32014 GCA_032270445.1 Darlingtonia californica
CACTTTAATGCCTAACCCACCGAGTCTTGGAGGTAGCGATAGCAGCAGTCGTTCGTCGTCATTTACGAGATGTCCTCAGGTGATAGCCAGGAATGAATTTGTACTTGATGCATTCTTCTAAAGGCGTTAATAACTCTTCCATACCCGGTATCGTTCTTAGTTAATAAGTGAACTTGATATTTGTATGTTGGTATCTTTCAAGATTTCTCTAGCTTTTTGTTCGTGTTGCAGTTTCACAATGAGCCATGATTTTTTTGGCTGTGGGTTGTAGCCGAAAGATGGTCCTAGATCGACAAGTCTTTTCCACCACTCGTTCAATGTTTCAACTACTGTGATATCGTCCGCGAAAGCTACCATATTTACGTCGACGATAACCTCTAACATTATATTAAGTAAAGGTGTAATACCGATCGCATATATTGCCATCCCCAACGGATCTCCTTGCGTTGTCCCTTCTTTCGATTTCAGCTCATATCCTCCAACCACAAATAGCCTCGCTGGTATTTGGTAGCAATTTCTGACATATTGACCAAAAATCTGACATAAAATGTTTATGTTATGTAGTAGCGCTTGACGATTAATACTGTTGAAGGAGTTGGCTGCGTCCACTAAAAGCACTGCTTCAGCTTCCTGTCTTTCAAACAGGAAACATACCGGAATAGGAACTTACAATCTTCTGTCTTGCCTTTTCCTTTTCATCTTCTAGCGCAGTATTGACATCTTGCTAGATTATTGCACTTTGCAATTGCATCTCAACAAAAGAAACTCAAAACGTTGGGAGACCTCTGTAACCACGATAGCAACACAGATTAAGTAACTTGGCTGCAGAGGCCTTGAAGAAAAGATGACTATCAGTCTGAATTTTATACAATGCAGAGCTAATAAAATAATCAGATTTATTCCACATTGGAACTTTATCAAATCAATAACTAAAACCCCCTTGCATAAAGATATGACACGCAAGGTAGCCAACACGTCATGCTCTAGATATTTTCATTAATAGTACAGTAAATAGCCGAAGAAAGTCCCTAATCTAAAACTGCGGTGATAAAAATTGGCACCAAGGCTCATATTAGTATCCAGAATCACCAAACAAAATTCCCATCCATCCCGGGAGTGAAACACCCTTTTACGACGCCGTGGTCTTCACATCGAAACACTAAAAATCTCAAAAAAGGGCACTTCATATTTCAGGGTAGTGCCATCGCACCAACACAACCCCTCATTACAAAACTGTTAATTATGTTAAATTTTATGTGTAGTTTGAGGAAACAAAAATGTTGCCAGATTAATCTACTCAAATTTAACTCCGGCGCTACGGTTTTACGGATCTCAAGGCGCGTTACGGGCTTATTACGCTTCATCAGCCGAGAATACCGTTTACTCAACCATTGTATTGTTACCTCGGAGAACCAAACAGCTCGTCAGATCAAGAACTTGTGGTTCTCCACAAAAGATGTTAGGCTTTTGAGCTTTGAATGCTTTTAATGCTCATTAATTATTCATGACATCAATATTTTACTTAACTTCGGAAATAGTCACTGCTCCTAACAAATTTGTTTAAAAGCCGATTTGGAAGGAATTATTTTTTTTATGGAGTTGTTATCTTAATGAATTTTGCGTTATTGTTTAAAAGTGTCAAATCTTTACAATTTTTTATGAGTCTTCTGGGCAGCGCAGATTCATAGTAAATTTGTTAATGACTCTTTTTGTGGCAGAGTAAACTGACCATAAAATGTTAACAGAAACAAGAAACTTAGCAGTTACGATCATGAATCTCGATATATTCAATCTGTTTCGTTCCTTACTCATGAGAACAAGAACGTCTAAAGTCAAATTATGGCATGAAAATATGTAATAAGACTAATAAACTTCGGCATATAGTCATTATTATTTACGTAGTATCGATTCCGACACATATTAATGATTTATTGCTGAGATACTAACGTTTTTTCTACAGCGCTTGCACATGAAAATTTTAATTGGAGCTGTCATCTTCAGCATAGTCATATTTCTTTGCAAAGTATAAATTCCAACATATGATAATGACTTATTACCGAAATAACAGCATTTTTTTATTGTGCATACGCAAAAATATTCTAATTAGACTCATCATATTTGCCATAGTCATATTTCTTTGTAAAGTATCTACCGAAATAATTATGTTTTTTCTACTGCGTACAGTGTGTGTGTAAAAAATTCGAATTGTACACATCATCTTCTGCATAGTCGTATTCCTTTGAAAATCATTTATTCTGACAAACGAAATAATATATTTTTCTACTACGCATGCGCGTGAAAGACTCTAATTGGACTCATCATCTTCGGCATAATCTTATTTTTTTGTAAAGTATCGATTCCGATCCACAATAATGACTTGTTACTGAAATAATTGCGTTTTTTCTATTGTGCATTTTTTTTATTTACATCATCTTATTCAACATAGTTCTGTCCTTTGTACTTTAATTGATCTATCCCCAGGTCTCTTACTCGAGTTCTGCTTTACCCTCTGCTCTCCCTTGTCTCCAGAGATCTCCTGCATGCGTTTTTTTATAAGCATGTAATTCCATTTTTCAATTTAAACGAAAATCAAAAGTGAAATTCGTTTTTCGAAGGAGACCTGGGGAGAGGATAAAGTAAAAGAAGGGTGTCACGTGGGCAAGAAGCACAAAATTTCACAAAAAATTTGTCGATCAGGATTCGATTTTCGTTTTTAAAATCAAAAACAAAAATTGAACTTGAATTTCGTTTTTAAATAAAAACAAAAAAGAAAAATAGAAAAACAAATCAAAATCCGTTTTATTTTCAGACGAAAAACGTATGGCCCTTCTGGGTCACGGATTTTCCATGTTATTATTTTTTTAAATTAAATTAAAACGAAACTCAATGTAAATAAAAAGTTATACATTTGGAAAGAACAGAAAAAAATCTTATCTAGTTAGTTAATTTAGTATTCATATTCTACAAAATAAGCGAATGAATCAAGGTAAAGACGTCGTAGTTCAGGCTTTTTCAGGACACACTATATACTTTGTAGTTGTAGTTGATGCGTATATGCGTTTGGGGTCCTTTTAATCTGCTAAACCGGTTAACTCAAGCACGATGAGTCCACCCAGTGTTCTTCTGAGAAAACGAAACCGGAAAAATCAGTTATTGATTTTCCATTAGTTTTCATGTTCGTTGACGTTCTACATTCATTAAAACAACTATGAAATTTCCAAAACAATTTTATGTTTTCTTACTGGTTCCTTAAAATATATCTTTTTGTTGAAGTTTGCAAACGCCTAGATATTCAAATCCCTCCCTTAAGTTATGACGTTTTAGAAAAATTAATTGATTGTGAATTTTCTATTCCGTATACCATTTTATAATTCAATCCATGTCTATTTTTAAAATATATCTATTGTTTACTGGCCTATTTTGTTCAGAAAATTGAATTTTTCTTTACGTTCTAAATGAAATTATAAAACATTGAAAAAGTAAACGCCGACAGAAACTCGGAAAGAAAACTGAAATTACTTACCGTTCAGAAATCACTTTGTATCGTCTGTTATAGTTCAACAAAGTTTGATATAAGCAATGCTGTTTACAAGGATACCTTATAATAGTATCTGCCATTTCTTAGTTTGGTAAGTTTAATTAATTAATCCTTGTTTAAGGTAGACTTTTAACCCGTGTTCTAAACACGCTCAAATTGTTTAAAATGGTCGAAAAACTTTTTTAATACTTCTCAAAACTTAATCTAGAATTTTTTGGACACTGAAAAGTGATAAAGAAGTTTGACCTTTGATATTAATTTCATGAAATGCATTTTTCAGGCTATAAAGAATTCTATTTGTCTACCATTGAATATTAGGTACATAAATAAAAGACAGGGCCCACGCAACAGTTTCGAAAGTGAGCGGGCCATAGAGCGGGCCATATTTCAGTGATAGTGTCAACCTGACGCGCCACCATGGTTGGCGCCGAGTGCCCAGAAATTTTTTCGAATTCTAAGGTCCTAGAAAGACTAAAACTGAACTGTTTCTCGAGTCAAAGAACAATTTTATGGCTTGTAAATGCAAACTTTTTTTATCCATTAGAGATCAGGATAAGAAAAAAACGATTGAAATTTTGGAATAAAATCGGAAAGTGAATACTGATTATTTAAGGTAAAAGTGCGAAACACCCAATACATGTCTAGACTTCCGAAACGAAAGTTACAAGCTCAAAGCACTTAAGACAAAACTGTGTATTTTACAAAACAGCTTGGGCAAGCAAAGTATAGTATGTTAAGCAGACCCTTACGCACCAAACGTTTAGTTAATGTCACAATCGTGTTTATTTGATTATCTTTTAAAAAGAATTATTACTTTGCCGTTGCGTTTAAATTTCGACTTAAAATCCGTCAAACAAACTAACACCGAGAGATGCAAATGATATTGCATCATTAGAGAAGGTATCAATGTCGTAAAACCTCAATAAAGCTACCCAGCTGGTTGGTGATCACGATGCCAATTACAAAAGCCATGGTTTAGTGTAATTTAAGAATCAGTTGGAGTTAAAATTTTATATGTCATTTTCCTTTAAATAACAATGCTAAATGATCTTACCATACGTTTCTCTCTGGTTCTGTGAGTGTTATTTACTTCTACCTGCGTTTTTCTAGGTTGTCTCTTGCATATTCAGTGGACGAGAAAGAAATCAAAGAGCTACTGGACAAACTTTTAGATCGTGATAAGTATGAACCGAATTCAATGCCAATTCAAAACGGTTAGTTACAGTCACTACTAATTTTATTTACGAATATTTACCCAGGATAGCCTCTTCAGTTCAATTTTTGGACTGTTATCAACGAGGGTCCTGCCTTCATGTAAAACACCTACAGGGAATCTTGTGGATTATGGTGAGGTAACTTTCACCGCCGAAGGCCTCATGCTCGCATCGAATTTGGGACCTCTGAGTTCTAAGCTCAGCGCTCTACCACTCGGCCACGGCTCCACAATGTACGTTTAGAATTACTGAGTTTTATTAAACTGTTGTCTTTTGCTTTAGATACTCGTAGTTTGGAAGGAAAAATAGGCATTTTTATCAACGATATGGTACCTAGAGAACAGTTAGATAACGTAAGCAAAGAAATTATTAGTTTAGTGTTGTGTATTCATAACATTCGATCTAGGTGCTGCTGCTATAATAACAAATAGTCATGGATACAGCCAAAAAACCTGACGGATTTTGTTCCGCACTTTCCTACGACTACGCATTATTTTACTTTACGCTCGCTTCCCATGCAGGGCTAAACCTTCCGTTAGATTTCTAGGCTAGGATACAACCTTTAAGGTCATTTAAAGAAATTTGTGGATAAACCTTTTGGGCAATACCCAATTAACTCTACTAGATAGAAAAGTTGTCTTATTTAAACTTTACCAATGAAATTAGAAAAGGGCAAATTAATGGAGATTAAAAGCTATCATTGGTATTTATAGCTTTATAGGGGAAACCATGACAGATAAGTGGTGCTAGGAAATATCTACCATCATTACTGAACTGATCAGAAGCATCCAACGAGCCCAAAGTACAAAATATCTGTTCTGTTTTTCCAGGAAGGTCATTTTCACAAGGAATCTAGCCAAAGCCAAATGGTTTCAGAACACTTCAAATAATCTAGGAAACTAACATTTTTCTCCAAAAAAATAAAAATGAAGAAGCTCAAAACACAAAATAGCTGTTCTTTTTATCCAGGAAATCTAAAAAAGAATCTAGCAGGCATCAAATGGTCTCAGAACAGGTCTTATTTTCCAGGAGACTAGAATTTTAGATCGAATGAATAGAAATGTAGGAGCTCGAAACACAAAATATATGTTCTTTTTATCCAGGAAAGCCAAAAAATCTAGCATGCAACAAATCGTCTCAGAACACATCCATATTTTCCAGGAAGCCGAAATTTTCGGCCGAACACATCAAATTTTTCAGCAAGGTAGATTTTGAAATATTCTCCGAACACATGCAAAATTCTAGGAAAAATATGCCTTCCGAACAGTTATTTTGCAAAAATGCCTCGTTGGCTGCTTTCGACTGATGTTCTATGTTTAGATGTTCCAGAAACATCAACACATGTTTTAATTGTCTTTTTCTTTTCTTCAGCATCTTTCACTGGACTTTTTCTTAACCGTCAAATGGAAAGATTTTAGACTGAAGTATGACATGCATGGCAATATTAGTGCTCTGCCGTTTGATTACAGAATCCTTAGTCAAATTTGGGTACCAAATCTTTACTTTCTCGAAGTTGTAGGAGGTTCAGTAAATAACATACCACAACCTAATGTCATGGTTACACTGGCTAAAGATGGTACAGTAACAATAAGCTACAAGTATGTCAATAAAACCTGTAGAATATTAACTTTTTCGTAATATTCATAAATTCATGAAGATAATAACCTTTTATTTTAAAGTTGTCGTATAAAAATACCAACATAGACTAATCATTTTATGTCCATTTGATTCTACAGTGTTGAATCATCTTCTGTGGAGAGGGAAGCAATGATATTGTGTCAGCAGACACTAATTCCGACATAATTTACATTACTTCTCTCTCCTCAGAAGATTAGAAAAAGTAGAATTGCATTGTAAAAAAATTATCAGTGATTTTTGAGGAAATAATGTGCAAGATGTTTACCACCTTCACTGAATTACCACAGTAATGGTAAGTGCCAAAACAGCTGATGCGCACGACGGCCACAATTTCATATAACTACCAAACTATTCACTAAGTTTTAGACTCGAACTGACGACCTTCGGATTATCTAGACTGTTTCTTTACACCAACTGTGTCACACAACCCATGTTGGGAACAGTGTCGGGTTTCGAATCAATCACTCCAGTATCCTATGTACCGAGAGATACAGGTGCATCAGGGAATTGAAGGCATTCGCACATTTTAACACCTCAGTGATATTGGCACTTTTCTTTCCTTAGAAGAAGATTCTGCGATTATAGGATCACATCATATGGTTATTTATACATATCTTTTAATATATTTCCTAGGATTATGCTGATTTTCCACTGTTTAATGGACTTGAAATATTATCCATTCGATATTCAGACATGCACACTGACTTTAGAGCCATGTAAGTATAAATGAGTCTGAATATGTATTGAAACCATTTATATAACAGTGCCGTAACTACCGAGGGGGGGAGGGGGTTTGGGAGGGGGGCCAGGCCCCCCAAAATGTTTTTCAAAAATGGTTGTTTTCCAAAACATATCTCAATATCATCTCTTTCTGAGCTGTTTGCTGGATGAATTTAGCGGGATATTTTTTATTCACTTACAAAAACTATTTCTAGGAGGCTGTTCTAGCCATTGTAGAACGTCAAAATGGTGGGGCATCCTTAGATAGTACAAGTACAAATAGCCCCCCCCCCCTCCCCCCAATACAAAAATTGTGGTTACGGCACTGTATAAATGCAATGACAGCTACTTTGTGCCTCTCTACTAAGTCTATCTATTACACAGGTTAGCCCCCTTAAGGATTAAGTGGATGCGAAAAAGTCCAACATTTTCAGATCCACTAATGCGGTGCTTTATCGTTGAAAGTATTCTATTGGTTCGATTTTTGATTTAAAACACTACGGGGAAAACAAAACAAAAAAGGGTGCTTTGGGTTACTTGGGATTATTGACCATATGGGATCAAGATTCTTCAGTCTCACTCCTTCAACTATTTCATTACGAATGTATGAGCAAGAAAACACTGCATTGTCAGGAACAACTTTTGAAAAGCTTGAGGAATTGTCCTTTCTTCTTTTCTTTCGTTTTGTATGAACATAATTTTTGATTAAAAGTTAGTTCAAATGCTATCGTAAATAACATTTTGGGCAATTTTCTTTTTTATCACACTGTATTTTTGACCAAATTGCAAAACAATCATATGAAAAAGGTGCTAGGTGCAGAGACCTTTTTAACTTTCGGTTTGTGAAAGCTTACATTATTTTACTTTTTCAACCACTTACCAACACTCTTTTTCTTGAATTCTTCAATAAGTTCTTTAGCAAAACTTTTGTTTTTCATTATTAGATTCGTATGGTGAAGACTTTTTCAACCTGACATGGGCTGGATCAAACATAGACGATATCAATATAACTACAGAAGACTTCAGCTCCATAGAAATTGAGAAGAGCGAAGATGCTAAATTCTACTCAAGTTTTGGTTAGTATTGATGAAACAGACTCTACATAGACAGCAAAATTGGTCAATTGTTTTCTTGTCAATAATTCTTGCTTTTCGGTTTTATGTGCAAACAAAATCGCAATAGGGGTGAGGCGGACCAAAAAAGCTAAGAAACTGAAAGAAAAGGATAATTTGATTCAAAATACTACAGGAAAATTTTTGTTGCAGTATTTATATCTTTTCCACATTACCCTCTTCATTGATTATGTAAAGTTATTTTTTCTATGGGATATTATAGTAATTGATTAGAAGAAATTTATCTCGCTTGGATAAATTTTAACTTGGATTTATGTATTGGCTTTTCAGGTAATTGGAAAGCACTTGTGCTGAAATTTAAACTCCATCGAAACGCTCCATTGTACCTGATTCGAGATTTTTTACCTTGCACTTTGATCGTCATGCTTTCTTGGATCAACTTTTGGATCAACTACAGAAGTACACCGGCACGGACTGCACTCGGAATAACTACTGTTCTCACCATTGTTACCATGACTAACAATGTCCGAAATAACTCACCAAATTCTCCAAGCCTTTTCCGAAGTATTGATATTTACCTTTTAACGTGTAACATGTTTGTGTTATGTGCTTTGGCTGAAGGCGCTTTGATTGGATCGACTGCACCTAACGAGAAACAAGTCAAAAATATCTTTCAAACAAGCGTGAAAAAGATTATCCAAGCTAACAGAACTAAAGCTGCTTTGGTAAGTATTAGCCACATATTCCCAGTAACGAGATACATTCCTTTTTAGTTTTTCGGTACAGCATTGAAACACATACCATCAGTGTACCTGTGATTTTCTTAATCGCTGTTGGTAAAACGGTTAAATTTAAAGAAATAAAATGAAATATGTTGGCTCACTATTAGTCCTGAATATTCCTCAATCAAATCCAAATAATACAAAAAATCAACCATGTTGAGTAGTTTACGCGCTCACTGATAAGACGAGATTTTCAAGCGTAAGTACATCAAGTCATCTAATTGAATTGTCTTTTGGTAGTAAACGATCACCCTTTGCCGATGTGTAAGTAAAATAGGTTGTTTGAATGTAATGAATGAAACGGTAGAATAAGCCGTTGCAGACATAAATACGAAAAGTCTATTGTAATACGGGCAAAGTCCTCAGAAAGCGTCACATAAAATGAGTAATTCCATTTAATAATTCAGGACACACTATACAACATAGCAACAGCAGCTAAAGAAGATACAACATCAATAGAAAACACTGTAGCCAGTGGAAACGCAGAAGCAAAAACAAGTCAGCGCCAACCAGGTGACAAAGAGAAAAAAACCGCGGAGAAAATCAGAACAACAATTATACAGAGAGTTAGACCACACACTACAGAAACTTTCAAACGTGGTCCATTTTACTTCTACAAAGGAGAGATACACATCGTGGATAAATTCAGCAGATTTTGTTTTCCCTTAGCATTTTTATTGTTCAATTGTATATTTTTCATATCCCTCCATTTTAGTGAAGGTACAGTTTTATAAGTAAAATTTATGATGTCGACCTATTAAGTAAAAAGTTTGAGTTCAAAAGTACAACATCAAAACACTCAATGTTTATCAAAAGTAAAGTAAATCTTATGTATCATTTGAACATATTTACCCAGAATAGCCTCTTCAGTTCTCATTGAACTGCTATCAATGAGGGTCCTGCCTTCCTGCGAAACATCTACAGGGAACCTTGTGGAAATTACGGTGAGGTAATTTTCACCACCGAAAGCCTCGTGCCGGCGTCGAACTCGGGACCCTGAGTTCTAAGCTCAGCGCCTTAACCACTCGGCCACGGATACATATAATTAGCATAATGAAGTCCTTGGAATGATTACGGCAACGATGTCCACCATCACTAATTTAGAGAAACGACATACTTTCAAAAAGTAATTAAGCTACTTTTTTTAACTTAAAAAGTGCTAACAAATTTTATTAGTGCTGTAAGGTGCACAAAGTACATAAAATGTAATGAAAATAGCGTAAAAAGTTTGTTCATCTTCTCCCGTCATCAAAGATTGGAAGTCAGAAGTCGCTAGAACAAAATGATCATAACGCATTGGTAGCCCGCCAATTTGATATAGTGTAGTTGCAGTTATTCAAATTTTCTTTTCATTTTCTAAGTAAGTAAATCCGTTCTAGGATTCCTTTACACGATGCAAATTTTACTTTATTCTTTACAGTAATTCCATTAGTTTCTACGATTCTTTTATTGGGTTGTTGATAAGAATAGGTTTACAGAAATAAGTTAACTCTAAGTTGAAGAGTTTGCGGCGCAGCGGGAGTTCCGCACGGAAGCGAACGGTACTCAGAAAGGAGGAAACAGTTAATTTTAAGTTTCAGTTTTAATTTCCCATGTGCCATATACAATTCCCGTTCCTGCGCTCAAAAGCACTTCCGCTCGCTCGTTCACGGCTTTTAATTGGACTGTGGTACAGTCTACGTCGTTTATAGGAATTATAAGTACTTAACGAAAATTACTCTTTTTTGTTGTTTTCCACGTATTGACAAATTGTAACTCTTTAAAGACTTTTAGGCAATTTCTGCTGCGAAAAAGCAGACATAATTCGTGTAGCTAGTTATAGTTTTGTTCATCGGTAAACGTGACATCCCAATGCTCTCTTAACTTATACTAAAATTAATGATGTTTTATGTGTAGTCAAAATCAGAATACAAAACCTAAGATGACTGAATTTAATTGTCACTTAGTTTGATCTATTGGGATTTTCTGTTAGTTCGTGATTCACATTCGTTAAAGAAAGAAATTAGGTTTTGAGTAATGGCAAATAGTCTTCAAATTTACAATCCGGAAAACTTCTAGTGACAAACTCCTTCAGAAATCCTTCATAGGAAAATCCGATAAGTTGGGGACGATATCTTTGCTTTTAGAGTTTTTTCAAATAATGGGGCCTTTTGCTTTTCAAAGATCAACATTTAACCGGTCTGTTAAAAGTTATTTTATGTTTGAATTTTTTTCACCGAGCTGAATCAATTGTAATAAATTCAATATTTAAGACAAAAATCATAAATTTGAGTAGGATTCGAACTATGAAACTAGGGCACGCCGTCCCGTTACCTAACCAACTAGGCTATTTAAACATTTGTTTTTCGTTTCTCTAAAAATTTATAATTCTCTTAGCGTGCTTTTAAATGTGATAAAATCTCTGTGGAAAAAATGACTCACGATCAATTTCATAGCCATTGCAAATTTTTTTCGCAATACTAAATAACAATTTAGTACAAAAACTCCACCTCCAGAGAATTTAAGATAAGTCTAGAAGAAGAAATAAATATCGTATCACAACATACAAGGAGTATTGCTATCCAGCAACACGTTTCAAATCAATTTGACATTATTTATAAGTATATAGTCTAACATGCCTAAAATAACTATTTTGATACTTGTGTGATTAAGAGATTAGTTATATGGCTAGAATCATTCCTTTGTGAAGCTGCGCCTGAAAAAATGCACAGACTGCCCGCAAATTTTGGGAAGCCGAACGAACGTGCGTAGGATTGGTTCAGGTGAAGAGATTTCTGAGGAAGAAAATGATCTATCTAACTGAGGTAGAGGAGGAATGGTCTCTGATGAAAAACTTTTTTATGATATCAACACAACCAGGTTCCCCGCCTACTCCTGTTCCTGATGCAGCTGATAAATCTGATGATATTGACTCTAAAAAGGTTCTAATTTCTCTATGAATGGATGAGGTATAAGTGATGAGATGATATCATTGTAATATCTGCATATCATGAAAATTTTAAGTGAAAACGATTAACAGACGTGAAGTTATTGAGAATTTAAGATTTTGTTCTGTAAAATACCAACCAGACAGGTTGGTTGCAGAACAGAAATTTTCAAGATCGACTGACATTGGCATTACATAGTTTTGGTAAAAATTTGAAATCGGTAGTTTTTTTAGTTGCTGAGATATTTTGATTATTATACATTATGCATTATGCATTTTATTTGTACCTACCCTTTGTCAGATAGGTTGGTCCAGTTCTTCATTTGTTAAACACTTTTGTTATTTCGTTGTTTTTAAATCTATGAAAAACCAAGGGCGGGTCTACAAGTAGAAACATTACAGCTAAAAGTGAAAATACAAATGAATTTGAATTTGAAGTGAAAGTAATAAGAAATTAGGTTGCACACTGAGATCTTTATAAATTGATGTAAAAGATATATTTTCGCACCTTAAAAAGGCTAATATATGGTTTTAATTAATGACGCTTTCATCAAAATAAGATCATATATCAAATTAAAAACAATAATAACATTCATAATGATATCAAAGCCTTTGTTTGCATTGAAACGTCCGCAAACTAGATAGATTAAAAAATAGAAAAAGGAAAGCTGAAAATAAGGCCCAATAAAAACGAAACAACAGTATATGTTTCTGAGAATAAGTCTTACTCCATGCAGAAATTGAAATTCATGTTGAAAGTTACGTAAAGTACGTTTCCATGTAGGGTTCCATGTTTGAAACATCTTATTGGCAAACGAAATGCTAATCTGCTAAAGTGGGAACTTACTGGACATTTAGCGTTATAATGCGAGACTGGGCTATACAATTGATATCTTGGAAAAGGTCGTAGGAGTAAAAGATGATCCGAAAAATCCGCTGTTTTACGTTGTTAATGTTGTTATGTATTATAAGGTATTTATACATATATATTTTACGTTTATAAAGAATGTTTTTTTTTTTTAGTGTATGTTTGAAAAAAAATCTTTCAGAAAGGTCAAAGTATTGTCATGGATTACTTGCGAGTGTAATTGTTAAGATAGGCATTAATAAACTCACAGCCGAGCCGACAGTGATCAATTGACAATTTAAAAAAAATCTTAATAGCAAAGCCATTGTTATAGGACGTTAACTTATATTTTTATCGTATGGTACAACAACTGATCAAAGCAGAAACCATAGCAGATAATTTGACAAATCCAGAATCTAATATCAAAGAACGGAAAGCTAATCTAAGCAGTGACCTAGAAATAGACCCTTTGGTAGTTAACGTGGCGGGAAAAATAAAAGCGTTCAAACGATGGAATAAATCGATAGTGCTATTATTTTCTTTCATTTGGAAACATAAACACGTGATGAAAATTGATTAACCCTATACGGCCTAGGGGGCACATCGTGCACAAAAGCACAAAATTGTCCAGAGGGTGATTTCAGTGATGTTTCGCTATTATGACCATTATGACGCCATCATTACGTAACTCAATTTTCATGAAACCTTGCACAATGTGCCCCCCCGCCCCCCCCCTAGGCCTGAGGTACCCCTAAAAACCCGAGGCTGAATAGGGTTAAGACGCGAAACAAGTCCAGACACAAACTTGCACCCCAAAACTAAGATGGTTACACTAACTCCAAAAGGGTCTCTAGGAATATCCACTCCTTTTTAGTAATTTTGAATCTAATAGCCTACGAACGATTTTGCCGTTTCCACAAGAGATGCGCATTCCTCGTAAAAATGAACAATTTAACTAAAATCACTCTGCCTTTCTAGGTCTACGTGGGAGGCAATAGCTGAATCCGAGATGACGAGAATAAACAAAGAAGTTTTCAAGAATTATGACATTCGAGCTATTCCCATTAGAAATGGTATGAGATCTAATTTGTTTAGGGAAACGTGTCTGAAAGTGATTTTTCATCTAATTTTCAATGGCCAGTCGCAAAGACTTCGCAAAGACTTGCCAATAATCAGGGTCTTGCCTTCCTGGAACCTCAGGGCACATGCAGAATTGACAATGATTGGCAAGTTTTACTAACGTTAACCTTTAAAGGAATTAAAGATCGAGACTGCGGCTTAGGCGCCTAGCATTTTGAAAATTCAGCCACGACTCCCCAACCTGTGCTTTGCAAACTAAGTTAACATAGTTAACACGATTTCTTGAGTTAAGAAGTTAATCATCTCTCTACAGGAAAACCGTTGTTGGTTCAAGCCAGAGTTTATCTCAATAACATGGTACCTCGAAAGAAAATGAAAATGGTATGCACAATCTTATAAACTAGAGAAAACAATTTTACTCTCCCAGGCGTGGATTTATACGCATGCATAGCATAGTGCCATTTTCGCAAAAATTAGTGTTACATTCTGTAGGATTATTTTGAAAAAAATCAACAGACGTCTTTGAGGTGTTTTTGCTTGTCTAAACTCAAGTCTATATCTTACTCAGTCATTTACTAAACAACCATCTACTATCCAGATATCGATAGTACGACATGTTACTCCCCCCCCCCCAGATTCATTCATTTAAAATCAGGTGACAAAACTTTTGTATTTTCTCAAAGCACTATTCGATGGACCTCTTTATGACACTTTGGTGGAGAGACTACCGTCTAAAGTTCAACTCAACGTCGATGGGAAGTTATACTTACTTGCCGTATGACCACAATTTAGCAAAGAAGGTTTGGAAACCTAATATAAATTTTGTTGGATCAAAATATGGTTACCACATTGATATTCCACAGGATGCTGAAATGATAATGCTATATCCAAATGGAAATGTTGGCTATAATTACAGGTAATAACAATGTATCAAAAACATAGAGCTCGAACCAGTCTAACTTTTCTGTTTTGGGAGAGGGGTTCAATCTATAGGATAAAGTTTGAACTAGTGAATGAAGCAATTTATTGACAGGCCTTTCTTTGCTAAATGTTTTCAGGGGCGGATAGAGACTAAGTGAAAGTTGTGATTTCACACAGTTAAGTAGTCTAAAATTAGCAAAATCGGGAACATTTTATAGACATTTCGGGAAGAATCGGGGAAATTTAATCAGAAAATCGGAAAAGTTCGGGATTTTTACATGGTGGTTTGTTGAGTCTGTATCCGCCCCTGGTTTTCAAACAATTGAAATAATGCCAATAGAAGGCAAATATAGCCTCTCGTCAGCTAACCTGTACCTGACTCTACATACTAAAGAACACGTAAGAAGAGTCAGTTACGTCAGTTCATGTGTTTTTATGATCCACGCTTGAGTTTAAGATTCAACGTTAAGCCAGACGGCGGAGAACACTACAGTCATTTCATTGGCTCAAAATTTATTGTTTGTTTATTACTATTGAGAATATTCGAATGATCAAAAAGAAGCTGATGTAATTACATGTGTTAGTGATATGACTATTGCGAAGTTTTCACTTTTAGCTAACGTTTTTATCAACTATACTTTTTTTACAATGTATGTTATAGATGGATGGGAAACCCGTCGTGATCTTCCTTCTTCTCGTATAATAATATTCGAAGGGAAGAGCGACGGATGAAATAGAGAATTTACGACGTGAATCCTCGATATAGGCGCATCTGATTGGTTAAAAAAATCGGAATAATTTCAGATCTACTTTATGGCCGTGGTTAGGTTTACTCAGATAATTTACAAAATGCGTTTTGATGTATTGCATGGTAGGTGAAACCATGTAGTATAATCGTTATTTCATATGTAAACAACCCTGAGATGGTAGTTGTTCGTCATGGCCGCTTTGATAACAGACGCTATTACAAGATCTTAAGCAACAGTGAATCCTGATTATCAAATAAAATCAACGCAACTCGAATGTATCGCCATAATTATTATAAAAATGCGAAAAAAATCGCGCGATGTGATTGGCTGATTTTTTCAACTGTCATTGCATGCTATTTTTTCTTCCTTGAATGGTGGGCCAGAAAGGTGGAAAATGGCAATGGATACCCAGGCTATGTATGTTATGGATGCGATTTTTATATCAAAAGAAATTTCATGCTCTTTCCAATGGTATAACTTTTATACCCTCAAAATGTTTGATTAAAAATCTTAATTTTTACATCTCTCAGACAATCAAAACACTAACCTAGCAACATCATAACTCTCCGTCTAAGATCAGTCCTGAAAAACTAGGACTGAGTTGGTCATAAAATCGCTGGAACCGTGACAGACCAACGTACCGCGGGAAATCAAAATTTCCGTACCGGTGCGGCGGTCTGGTACAGGCTTCTCGTCAGCATCAATACAAATCTAAAAATGCTTAACAAGATGTATACACGGATCTATCTGAGGTTTGTTTTACCAACCATTAAATCTTTTAAGGACAGCTCGTTTGTTTCGCAACAATGCCTTGCAAAGGACTGATCTTAATCTTGCCAATAAATAGCTGTTGTTGTAAAGCAACTCCAAGGATATTTGAAAACATACCTACTAAACGTGGGAAATTAATCTGGAAGGGGAACGTCAAGTTACTCCTAATCGATTTTTCTACTTTAAATTTCAACATTTTTTAATTCTTCAGAGTAAAAATGGATGGATACTGCCACATGGATTTGACATACTTTCCATTTGATAAACAAACATGCAAGTTGATCATTGAGTCTTGTAAGTAAGCACCTTGTTACGCGACCAACAGTTATGAAAATAGTAAATTGTATTCTAACTTCCTAGTTTCCCCTAATCCTTTGACTACACTGTGTTTTTGAAAAAGTGAAAAATTTCCAAGATTTTTTTTACACTTTTTAAACTTTCAACTTGAATTTCTGAACACTTGAATGAATGAGATAAACTGGTTACCAAAGGCAAAGGCAATTTTAAAACACATCCAGTAACACTTATATAAATTAGTTGCAAAAAGCTCAGAACTACTCCAATGTGGGATGGCTGATAAATTTACATTTGAAACTAATGATGGAGAATCACTTTTTGTGCTTTGAGATATCCGCCATAAGAATGAAAATCTTTGTAATAAGATGTTTCAATATAAAGAGGCCGCGGAACAAATTTTACTTTAGCTAGAAGCGCTTGAAGTCAAACTTTAAAACAAACGCGATGTTAACAAGGGAAAATCATTGTTCTTAATTATTGTTAATTTGAAAAACCCATAACTGATAACCCATAACGGCTCTTGCTCCGTGGCCCCTGATATATCATATGTTTTTTCAGATTTGATTTAACATTCTGGTGAATTTCTACTCAACAAAAAAAATTGCTCAAACAGTATACCCTACTGTATGCACTTTCAAACCAATTATTCAGCGCGATTTTGTGTGGAAACGACACACGGGCTATTAAATAAGGCACCGGTGAGACTTTTTTTCAATGTGATGTGGGAATTGTTTGTTCATTTTGATTTCATTCACATTATTTATCAAGTAATGTAAAGGATTCCGAAATTTGAGTAGTGAACATTAAAAGGAAAGGCCACCTTAATAGTAATGCTATTGGTAAGATGTACTAAAACATTTAACTACTGAGTCGTAAAAAGTGGATGATAAATGGTTCACTCAAATCTGACCGCTGTGTTGAGCATTAAAGGACAAAATGCGACATTTCTTCCAAGTCATTCAAGGTTAGGCCACAAAGAAAACTCGTAATTTTGGATTAAACTATCTATAGTTTATCTATAGTCTTATAATCTAGTCTGTGACAATATTCCATCTCTGCCACATGGAGTTAAACTCTCTTATACTATATATTGATTTATCTTGGCCTGATGTGTGAGGTTCTTCCTGCTTTCCTCGATAATGATGAGGTGGTACTAAAGGTGTCTTAGTTTTATATCCAAATCATTTTATTTATGACTTATGCCCGAAACAAGACGTTCATGACCTGGCCTATTGCATCATATGAAGCATATCCTTGCCTACCTATTTTCTGTCATCAAACTTTGCTCGATCCTTTCTCTTCTTAACATATCATCATACCCACGATCTTCCCACATCATATCTATTGTTTGTCTTGTTTTTCTAGTCTGTGGTAATATTCCATCTCTGCCATATCGAGTTTTAAACTCTCTATTACTATATCACTATTGCTTTTCTTTAATGTCAACGTGACTTGTAAAGGAGACCTGTTTTTGAGGGCAAGTGGCTTGACTTTAATGCTTATTTCCCTATGAATTTGCCTAAAATTTTTTGTAAATCAAAAGGTTTTGCTGAAGATGAAATTTGCTTAATATTTATTTAAAGGTTCCTACAACACCGATTTTGTTCGACTGAGATGGTATGAAGGTCTGTACAACAAAGAAATGCACAAATCTGATTTTAAGACTCTTGAATTTTCATTTTATGAAAATCCTGACAAAAAAGACATTGTTAATGAAGGTAAATATGACTTTACTATTATTTTACTAAAGTTTTAACGGTCCTGGAACCCTGATAGTGACCCAAGAGCTGCACCTACCAATTCAACAGCTAGTAGTACCCGGTCAAGAAATGTTCAAAGATGTTGAAAATTCCCCGTAAAAGTGGTTATGCATTGAACAGGTTATGACTGTTTCTTTTTATCAACTGGCATTTACCTAGATCAACAGAACGACTAAGGACTCAAGAATTGGCATGTTATTTGTGACAAACAAAAAACCATACTATTAAAATTGTTTGCCATGTTAAAATAAGTAAATCTTTTTCTGAAGATGGCGTAAGCCGATAAGCTTATAATATACATTTGTGTTGTTATACATTTTTTGAACAAAAAACCATACTATCCTTAAATACCCAGCCTAATGGAATTTCAATTTAAACCATTACTTAACGTACAATTTTGGCACTGCAGACATGGGACTGCTCCATTGTGTATGAGCTTCTAGGTCTTTACCCAGGAGTCCAAAATTTACTTGACCGTGGCACACAAATGGTTAAGAAGGTGTTCAATAATTACAATAACAAGCTTAATCTGTTGAAATTATTGTTTTTCATTCATAGGTAAGAAAGATCAATTGATAATGCAGGTTGTTCTTCATCGAAACACTAACTTGTATATAGTTCGCGATTTCTTTCCTTGTGCTTTGATTGTTGTGTTTTCTTGGTTGAGCTTCTGGATTACCTATCGCAGTACCCCAGCTCGTGTTGCTCTGGGTATCACCACAGTATTAACGGTTGTTACCATGACAAACGGAGTCAGAGCGAATAGCCAATCATCAGGATTGATCAGGGCGATTGACATTTATATGTTTTGTTGCAATTTATTTGTTTTTCTGGCACTTGGACAAGCAGCGTTAGTAGGTATGACAGCACCAAGTGAAAAACATGCATGCCAAATTGAAGCATCAAAGGTAAAAAAGTCCAAAGAGGTATGATATTTCTTCTATGATAGAACTTCAATCTTTCTTAAGAACATTTACCTAAATAGGTTTTGATATTTTTTTTCTATTAAGGCATTTCATGAGGCCTAGAGAAATAAGGTAATATGGCCTTGGCGGTGATATTTGAGCCAGACAGGTAATGCTACATTACATCTTCATAAGCACTCTTTGACATCATAACCTCACGAGAAGGTTGTCTTAATGTGGTTTACTGAGATAGTTTGTACAAATAAAACATATCGTATTTTATTTCATACACATAGAACAATCAAACAACTGGCTTACGAAACTTGGCATACCTCTATGATGAAGGTGGAAAGTCGAAGAACGACACGTCAGTTTATAAAAGACGCAAGTCAAAGAAAAACGAAAATTACAATACAGACACCCCGTTCAACCCATTATTCACAGATATGGTTAAATTTGGTCCTGTATACTTTTATAAGGATGTGCATATTGTAGATAAGATTAGTCGGATACTTTTTCCTGTGACGTTCATCTTATTCAATATCACATTCTTTTGTACATACATTTTACTTAGTAAAAACATGTAAGCCTAGTAACGAAACTTCATTATTTATATGGATACTTGTTATATTGTAATGTAATTTGCAGTGAAATATATACAAAGAAATTATTAAAATCACGTAATGTAAGGATATACGGGGCAACATAAAGATAAGAAGCAAATAAAACAGTGGTATTATTCAAAATCTTTCACATTCCTACCTGAAACCTAACATTTGTACACTAGTGTAAGCACCTTCGCATAAAATGAAATTAATATAATGAATTAGCATAAATACAAGTTTTGTAACCCAGAAAAAACTTGCATCAACATATGTCTTATATCGTTAGAAATGAAACTTCATATAGATTAACATGCCCAATGACCTGCATCATCATTCTATCCTCGCAAATAAATGAGGCAAGCTACCAACCCCCCTTAAAACTCTGATTTATGTAGTCGATAGTTGATTTATGCTTATAGGACAGTACTGTAGGATATAGAGGGGGGGCGGGCGGGCCGGGGGGAGCTTGTACTCTCTGTGATTTGCTCAAAGATTTAATTTTCATGAATAAGTTTGAATTTAGGCAAAATAAAATACAATAACTCAATGGTTAACATTTAAACATATAATCTCATAGGTAAAAAATACTGAATATACAAATGTAAAACGTAAAATGATGATCCTACTTTTCAAGTGTGCACTTCTTCAGTTTAGTCTGAGGTGAGTACAGCTTTGTTTTCATTTGTTTGTACAGTTTTATTGTAAGGTCAATTGATAATAATAAAAGTATTTCATACAGGTTTTCAATTGCTGCAGTAAGAGAAACTGAACTGACAAGAATACAGAAGGAAATTCTGAAAGATTACGAAAAACGTTCCATTCCTATTAAAGATGGTAGGTTATTGTTTCAAACTGTTTTTAATATCGGTAGTTAGTAAAGATGGCCTAATAAATTCGCAAGTCGAACACTCATTGTTGGTCTGCATAAATCTCCATGGAACTCTTAAAACAATTTGTATTGTACTGGAATTTCACGAGCTGTCTGGTTTTTGAGTAAACAGACTTATAAACACGATCAATTAATCAAAAGTAGATTGGTCCATCAATATGGATTCTATTATATTTTTATGATAGACTAAATTATTAATGTGTTATGTCAACAACATTAACGTGCTGATAATACTGATCTAAATAAAATGCATCGAATATTGTTGCAGTTTGGTGAAATACTACTAAGAGATAATCACATTAAGCAATCATTCATTATTTTTACTCAAGTAAAGTTCTAAACTATAGAAGTGCAATACGCTCAGTCAAAAAATGATAAACAATAGAATCCAACAAACCAAAAAAAAAGTTATGTTCTGTCATAATGGGAGGCTGGCAAAATATTAAGATAAAAAACTGCCGATATGGATTCAGCCAGTCTGATTTCATTTAGGAAAACCACTGTTTGTAGAATTTATAATGAAAATTAATCAAATGGTACCAACAAAGAATATCAAAATGGTAAGACGGAAAATTATCTTATAAAATAAATAGTTTTGATCTAGTTTCCAAATGGTACAGTCACAAGGAAGACTACTTAATGATTTGGCAAGAATGCCTATGCACTTTTTCAACAAAATTCAGCTCCATTTTGTAAAAAAAGTTTAATAATTGTCTGTGAAATGAAAACTAGCTCAATACGGAACCATTGATAAGCGGCTAGATCCGTAGAGAACTCAAAGGACCTGGTGGGACTCAAAAGCACAATTTTCGGGCAATGCACGAGTCAATGGACTTTGGTACATTTTCACCGATAGAGTTGAAACGTACTTTACTAATCGTGGGTATATCGTTAATGATGGAACTTCTACGTAAATTTTTTTTACCCTTCCCAACTGAGGTCAAATCCAGGTTTCACCAGGGGCCGTTCGTTCAGTTGGTAGAGTGATAACATTCGGGGTCGAATCCCACTCGGTCTGCTGGTTTTCCTACGAATGAGGGCGCTTGTCAATTTTACCGTATCGAACTGGATCTCACTTCACACTAATAGGTTAAGACAAGATAATAAATAAAAATTGTTACTTTGGATTTCACTTAATAGCACTATGCTGTGGACTTTTTCCAGACCATGCTTTGGAAAGACTACCGTATGGAATTCAACTCCACTTTGATGAAGAACTTAACTTATTTACCGTTTGATCAGGGATTAGCTGAGAAAATTTGGAAACCAAATATCTATTTCGTACAATCCAAATATGGGTACAATACAGCGGTTCCACAAGCAGGAGTTATGACGCTTATTCAGCCAGATGGTACAGTAGGCTACAATTCAAGGTTAGACCAGTAGTAAACTTTCAATTAAACCTTACGAAGAGGGTAGACCTATGTTTTTAAATCAGTTTTCAAAAGTGGCAACAGATGGGCTGAAAGATATGGAATTATATTTGAAAATGCCTATTTTATAGTATAACAATGTAAACTCTGTAAACACAATAGATGCAAAAATATGTGTCCACGATAGTCCGCATTATAGAAATTCAGCTAAAATGAAATTCACATAGCAACGCGAGCGGGATATGGGCTTGAAATCCCAGTTCACTATACGTTTCTTTGTGCTAAGAAAGTTATGAACTGATCAAAAAAAATGTCGAGGTGATTTTTGAATTGTGGATAAAAAGATAACAAAAGGTGAAAAAAAAGATGAAATATAATACACATTTTTGTGAAACTTTTCAACTTGTTTTTGCTTTACAAAAGCGTCAATTTGGTGCTGAAAAACTGTCCGCTGTAAAGAATGTCCGCTTTATAAGTTGTCCACTTCATGGAAACTTTTCTAAGAGATTTTGACTGGAAAACGTCTCTTCCTTGGCTTACTGTCCGTCTTATGAAGGTGTCCGCCTTATAGGGTGTCTGCTTTACAGAAATTCCACTGTACAACTGTCTAGAGCTTGTCGATTCTTGAGATTTACCAGAATTTCTTAAAGAACAATGGTCTTGGCTGTTTAATGTATTCGCAATCAAGGAAAATTTGTTAAAACAGGGTTTTCTCCTATTCTTTATGAAAAAGGATTAGATTAGTTCAGCACCTCGGAATTAAGTACAAAAGATTATCTGATTACATTTTTAATTTCAGATTAAAAATGGATGTACACTGTCCTATGGACATGACTTACTTTCCATTTGATACTCAAGTCTGTAACTTGACCATCGAAACTTGTAAGTAGACTTAGTTGAGCTAAACAAGTATAGCTACTACAATCGGTTGCACTATTGCTTACAATTTTCTCACAGATTCATACACATCAAAATTCGTGCGGTTAAAATGGAAAGAATTGATGTCCTTTATACCAGATATGCAAGTTGCTGATTTTGAAAAGGTTACTGTCAAACCATATGAAAACCCAACAAGAGGTTACGGAGAGTTGGGTAAGTATTTACGTTTTGATTTTCATCTTTAGAACTGCTGGTCACATATCCACGCTAGTCTTCGTCATAATTTACAAAAAATTTGATGGCAAAAGCCATATGCAACACTAAAAACTACGAGTGCAGAGGTCAACTTTTTTCGTCTAGTTAAAATTCATTCTTAGGTAAACATATGAATCGTCTCTCAATATTTACCCTTAAAGGTTTGCAAAGTAGGATTAGCCTTAGATGTCAAGTTGTGTGTCGTTCTTGATCTGCAATTATTTCTAAAATACTAACTATGTGAGTTAACCAAACTTTATGAGTAATGGTGTAGTTAAGAGTGTCTGCTAATGAAAGACTAGAACAGCATTGAAGCAAACCAATGGAGTCGAGGGTTTGCTGACACTAATGTATAATGTAATTCTAGAGCTTTTACGGTTTGGTGATGAGTTTCATATCAAAAATGCTTATTCGACTATATCTTTTAAGGTACATGGGATCAATTGATTGTACAATTTACATTTAATCGAAATACCAAGTTGTATGTCGTTCGTGATTTGATTCCTTGCGCTATAATCGTCATGTTGTCTTGGTTGAACTTCTGGATCACCCATCGCAGCACGCCAGCTCGCGTTGCGTTGGGTATCACCACAGTGTTAACGGTTGTTACCATGACAAACGGAGTCAGAACCAATACACCATCGTCGGGATCAATCAGGGCGATTGATATTTATATGTTTTCTTGCAATGTATTTGTTTTTCTGGCACTCGGCGAAGCAGCGTTAGTAGGTATGACAGCACCAAATGAAAAATACGCTAATGAAGAAACGCAGACTAAAGACAACAATAGAATGCAAAAGGTAAGCAGTTTTCTTTCCAAATAATGCAAAAAATCTTTTGATCAAAGCTACCTTCAAATAAAATGTTTTTGTGTAGGAGAAAACCGATAGCGAAACAAATGGAATAGTCAGCACACCTGCCTCGATGTCAATAAATGAAAATAATAGTGAGGAAGATGCAAAGAAGCAGACAAAATACAGGCATCCAAAATCCAAAACAAATGCAGCTAAGCAAACAATGCAAAAAGAAGATGATACTTCAAAGACTTTCAACCCGTTATTGACAGATATGGTGAAATTTGGTCCATTATATTTCTATAAAGGAGATGTGCATATCGTGGATAAAATAAGCCGCATCCTTTTTCCTGTGACTTTTGTTTTATTCAATGTGTTGTTCGTGGGAATAATCAAATTAACTCAATGAACGAATTTCAAAAAATTAATGTAATCTGGCTTTTAACATTTAAAAAAAAATATCTAACTTTGCAATAAAATCTTAATGATGCTTAATTTTCCATTGCTTGCCATCTGACAACTGAGGCAAAAGAGTTTACCACTCTTAATACAATATATATATGAAACTTTATACTGTGATTTTCATAATGTGAGAATCGCAATTTTTACAGTAAAAATCTATAAAGTCTTTACAAATTTCATATCAACGTAATTAAAGCCTGAATTATTATCGTTCAATTATGTAAATTTTATAAAAAAATGAAGTGGAGCCGGAGTTGGATTTTGTTCTATTAGTGTGTTCTAAAGTGTGTAGTATTTATAGGCTATATCGATTTTAAAATGTAAATTAGTAAAATATTGTTTAGAAATTAATAAATGCTTTATGCAAGTACGAATGCAACAGAAAAGCAACGGGGGAAAGTCCTAGGATTTGGTGAATCTGAAGTTTAAACTGTATAGTCTAGTAAATAGGATAACAGAAAGACATCGTTACGTCTCATTACCTGATTGCCATCAACAGTTTTCTTCCACGTTACTTTACTGACAATTAAACCACTGATCAGTACAATGATCTATTCTAAATAGATTATTGACAACTTTATCATAAACCAATATGTGAGTCTGACCCTGTCACGGCTACTTCATTAGTTTCAACAGTGTTAACTCTCAATTTTTTGACTGAAATGTAACAAGATCTTCCTGTAATGAAAACGTGTTAGCTAAAAGATTAAAGTTAAAAAAAACCTTTTCTTTCCCCGTTTTGATGAAAATTACATTTAATCCTCATCACATTAGGGATTGCAAAAAGATGCAGATTTCAGGAAAAGTTTCAATTCTTCTCTTTACAAATCAATATTTTACAAAATTGTTCCAATCTGCAAATTCTTTCCAAGAATACCAAATCTATTAAATTTCATGCAATATTAAATAACTTATGCTAGTTTGAAAAATGAGTACTGTAGAAAATTTTTTGAATAGATAGCGCAACTATTTTTTGGGTTGTTAAGAAGGTTTCAGCTGACGACAACAAAAAGCTCTTCCCCCCGAATGTAATAAGATTTAAAGTTGTTATCATATTTCTCTCAAAATGAGGTCACTCATGCTAATCTCGGAAAATGTGCATAAACATCTTTCATGATTTCACACTATTTTCTTTTCTTTTCAGAGGAACATATAAATATCAGTTATTTGAAAAGGAGAAAAAAATATGTCCAACAGCCCCATTAAATGCTTGTTGATTTTATCATCAATTTTACAGTAAGTAGTGTCCATAAAAATTATTAACAGTTTTTACTTACAGAAATAATCTAAACTCAAAAACGATTCTTCTTAGCTGCCAGGGAGGTTTCAGCCAAGAAGAGATGACGAAAATATACAGGGGTCTTTTTAAAGATTACGATAAAAGAGCCATACCTACAATTCACGGTAACATGTTAATTTTGCGAAATTTCCACCAAATGTTTCTGTTTTGTATGCGAAAATATATTACAAGCAAAAGGACTAAAATTTTTTTTTTTTGTGACAGAAAACTTTTAGTACACAGAAACTTTGAACTGCAAAAAACTTCGGACAATGTTGTATCGTACAAAAATTTCTATTCGTATTTAAAACGCTCATTGACAAGTTTGTATCAGCATAGCCTTTTAAACGTGTACATGTCGCATTGATTTTGATTTTCCAGGAAAACCTATTGAAATAGAATTTCGGATTGTCATCATGGACATGGTGCCGCGTAAAGAGCGAAATATGGTAGGTTCATTATATGGTACTACTAAATTTCTACCAACACATATGGCAGGGTTAATTTCTGTAGGCTACTTGTAAATTACTAGTATCTACTTCAATGGTCTAGTGGTCCCTAAGATTATCTGAGAGACCCAAAAAAGCCCCTATTCCTTACCTTAAAGTAGCTTTTAACGCTGTCAAATAATAATATTTGGTGAATGGCTAAGCTAATTTCTATTAGAACAACCACCTGAAGAAGTTACGAAAAGTGTTGGGTCTATATGCCTTTAAACTTCATTTTCTTTTGAGTGTGACAACGGAAAGGTCTTCTTGTACGTACAATAAAAATAATAAAAATAAGTAAAAAAATAATATTTTCAATTTATGTTTGTATAGCATTTTACAATGGAAATGATTTTGGAAATGCACTGGATAGATCACCGACTAAAATTCAATACATCAGGAGATTACTCCTACCTTCCATTTGATTGGAAGATAGTAGACCAATTATGGATTCCAAACATCTACTTTTCAGCAGCTAAATTTGGATTTTCCAATAGTATTCCTATTCCAAATGCTCTCGTTTTCATTAAACCTAGTGGATTCATCATACTCAACAAAAGGTAGATATACGTTTCCTAACAAGAGGGAATCTTATGTTTATAATTCTCTGCAAAGCATTTTTCCATTTTGCATTTGCTTATTTTCTCGTCGTATTGTCCCTTATATTAGCGAGGTTAAGCAAACCAAAATCTAAGACGTACCGCCCGCAAAATTAGACACTGACCGATTGCCCTGTTAGAAATTTGTAAAGCATTACAATTTCCAAACCATCTGAGCAACGTTTACGTCGTAGATTGTGGTTTGCTTAACCTCACTATTGTCCTGTATCTTGTTAACACTTTACATAAAAATGCGTAAAAAATAAATTAAGTTAACACATTTGTTTTTCCCAAATGAATACTTGTTTTTTTTCTCTGTAACAAATGTAATGAATGACAAAACGTAATTTATGCAACAACACATTACAATAGACGAACAAACCAACTAAATTTGATCTCACCTTTAATTTATGTTGCGATACACAATCACTTTGCATAAATTAAAACAATGTTTTTAATTGATTTTCAGCGTTCCGTGTTTTTCCAGACACCCTGGACACCCTGTATACCATGAAAATTAAAAAATACCCTTGCAGATTTTTATCTGTACGTTTAAAAATTGAAACTTATGTCTTTGAAAATTTTCATTTTCATTATTGAATCTTTCATGGTAAGATCCTCGTGTAGTATGTTGAAAATTAAATGAAAAATTAAAAATCATCATTTGGAGACTAAAGATTCACAGTCTTCAAAAGCTGAAACCTATATTTTGTAAGAGCTTTTAAAACATTTGATATTAAACCTTTTCTTCCGGCGAAAATGTAAAGAAGATGAGATGTTTTATTTAGGATCAACGTGGAGTCATATTGTGAGATGCAGCTACAGAACTATCCGTTCGACATCCAACATTGCAATTTTACTATAGAATCATGTAAGCACCTAAACGTTGCAACAATCTGTTAATAAAACTAAAAAATCTATAGCATGAAGCATAATTTTTAAGGAATCACAAAATTTAGTTCTGGCCCATTCGAAGTAATCGTTGAACAATTATATTTCACAGAAAAATCAAAACATTTTTTTTCAAAAGTGATATTTCCTTATTGTCGATCCTTTCAGAAAGCTTCGATTGCTAAAAAACTGCTACCACTGTTACGGAAGCAAATTTTTACTTAAGCGCGAATAAAATCCATGCAAAAATTAAACCTATCAACCCTGAAATTAATTTCGAGATTGAAGGTGGGAATTTTTAAACCCGCTAAAGTTTCTGATGTAATAATAACATTAGCATGAGAATCTTTCAATAAATTGCGCTGCACTGCTATTAACGTATTCTAGACTCCTTTAATGACGATTACATGAAATTAGTTTGGAAAGAACTCAGTTGGAAAAGCTTAAATATGCTTGACTTCGATGAAATACGAGTTGAAAGGTCAGAAGATCCGAGCTATCAATACTGGCCAGAAAGTGAAAGTAAGTCAACAAAAACCTATGTACTGTTGACTTGGGTATCAGTTAAATGTACTCAAGCTAAGAATCACTGTTTTAAATTTTATTTTCGAGCTGCAGCCAACTCCTAAGAGTATATTCTTTTGTTCTTTTCTAGACACATGGAGCAGATTGTACATTCATTTTGAATTTCGAAGAAATATAAAACTGTACCTACTTCGTGATTTTCTGCCATGCTTCATTATCGTCAGCATCTCCTGGTTGAACTTTTGGGTGAATCATAGAAGCACGCCTGCCCGTGTCACCTTATGTATAACCACAGTTCTCACGATTGTCACAATGACTAACCAAGTCCGTCAAAGTTCACCAAGTGCAGATTTATTTCGTAGTATAGACTACTACATGCTATTTTGTAACCTGTTTGTATTTGCAGCGCTAGGAGAAACAACTATAGTAGGAATGACTGCACCTAATTCCAAGCCCTTAGATGCAGCACAGCAAATGATGGATATTTTGCAGAACGATGATGACGATGATGATAATGGCGGCAAAAAGGAAGAAGAAATGGATGGATCAGGCGACAAAAAGGTAATGAAATCTTACAGAGCTTGTTTCGAAGAAGCAGTGTTTGAAATAGATTGTAGATAAAAGACTATCAACAAAAATTATTATTGCAGCATTACTATTCTTATTTCTTAAGAAATTAAGAACTATGTGATAGAAAATCACAAAACCTATCTGTCGTTTTTCAAGGAGATTCCAGCATACAAACATCTGAATAGCCCAAATTCCCCGACTTTCTTTGACAAACTTTAACTTTGAGCATAAGTAGTAGTAGTAACCATATAACTTGGAAAAAACAGGCTTTGTATAGCAAATATTACCATTCCCTACTCTGTTTGTTTTCAGGTAAACAAGAAAGTGAAACGTGGTACAAACCGACCCGAAAATGAATTTCCTCTATTAAAAACGATCAAGTTTGGTCCTTTGCATTTTTACAAAGGAGAAACACACAATACGGATAAAGTTTGCAGGGTTGCATTTCCGATAACGTTTTTATTGTTCAATGCAATTTTTTTCGCATCGCATTATTTCAAGCAGAACACAATTTTTTCCAGGTAATGAAGAAATGTGCAGGAAAATACAAGAAAAAGTGGATTCGAAAACTAAATAGTAAAATATACGAGGAGCCAAATTAAAGTAGAAAATAAATGTAATAGTAATTAACCGCATAAAATAAAAGCGGCTAAAGTTGGAGTTGAAATCTAGTTTTGGTTTTCTCTTCAACTACTGAAATAACAGACTTCTTGAAATTCCTTAACATGTAATGAGAGTAATGAAGGCTGGAGACGAAGCCATTCTCTAAATGAATTGAAGTACAAGCATTCACAACTCCAACGTTAACAACAAGAACTACAGAATTTAAATTTAGAAGTTCTCGAAAGTATTTCTTTCTGGATTGGGTTCTGTAATTTCATTGTACCTATTACTTGTTAATATCAGAATGTAGAATGAATGTTTTTAGTTTTTTTGAAAGTGTTTGTGGTGGATTTCAGATAAATTTCCCGTTCACAACACTTTACCTATTAGCTAAAACTGACAAAAAGGATCCCATAAGTTAGTGTTGGTTTTAAACATGCTTCTTAGTACGCGGGACATTAAGGGGAATAGCTCTTAAAGAGTCCTTGGGAATTTCCATATCCTTTTGATTAGCTTTGAGAAAAGCAGATAAAGGTAGGATCTACCAGCACAGTAGGGTTTCTTCAACGATTTATGTATTATTTACTCATGAGCAAAGCGGCTTTTAATGATCGTAAATTATTGCCACAATGTGAGGGAATAAATCAAGATAATTTCTGAATTTTTTGATAAATATTGTAAAATTTGAAATAGATTTTAGAAATTATAACCAGCCCCACTTGTGGTAGGGCTATTTCAAATGTTCCCACTAACATTAAAAGAAAAGTTGTAGTAGTTTAAACATATCTTCGTTGAATAAAGACTTAATACATAGAAATCAATAAAAAGTATAAATGTTGAAAGTAAGAAATACTGACATTAACTAGTTCTACAAAAGCTTTGTCCGACAATATAGTTTTTATAATAAATGCTCGAAGTAATGTAAAAATAAAATAAGACAATAAAGTGTTGAGTGTTATCAGCGCAGAAAAACATTTCGTTTTCCCCCCCTGTGTTATTAGAATGTCTTACTATATGGCTTAATAATCAGCTGAGATTTTGCATAGCATTGCATAGGGTTCAGACAAGCATTCAGGAAATAAATTACCTGACTTTTTTATCCTTTTTCTACCAAAATAATGTGATTTTCCCTTGAGTTGAAGCTAATTTTAAGCATATTTATCCATAGATAAGGCATTTCACCAAAGAACAAAGATAATTATTTACATGCAGGTATACAAGCCTGCGCAATCTTCAAACAGAACTTTTTATGCAATTCAATACTTGCAAAATTGTAATAAAAATTCTAAAAAACCCTTAAAAATGCTAATGGCGTAAACTGCGGCTACTTTAAATTAAAATGTCTTTGATTTTTCCAAAAAGCCAAATTTTCCAGGTTTGTCTGAACCCTGTTCTGTGTTAAATAAAAAGTAACAATAAACTTCCTTTTTCTTTATTCTACAATTTTATTAATCCCCAACTTCTTTAAGATAGTAATAACAACTTCTCGGCACAAGCCTCGTATATATCAGAGAAAACTGTTCAGCAGGTTTACTTTTAAATAGCATTGGTAACTAAAATGAACCTTTAAATAAATACAATGTCAACCTTATCTTGTCGACAAAACAGTGTCAGGCGTTAAAACATGAAATACAAAAAATATTACATTCAGGATAACAAAAATGAGTGGAAAAATAGATCGAGAGTATTTATCAATAGCGTGTACATCATCTGGTAAGAGAACAACTGGTCCTAGCTGTTTAATGCTTGGTTTTCTTGTTAATTTGTTATTCAGTCCATTCTCCTTCCGCTTATCCATGTCTATATAAATTGCTGAACCGTTCTGGTTGCGTTTTCTTGGAAGTTGCTAAAAAAATTGCATAAAGAAATAAATGATGATCCCAATGCAAACAGAATTGAATTCGTTTTCCAGGGAACATGGTAAACAACGTATTGGCGATGAAATACTAGCTTTAATATAACAACGGGTGGTGGAGAAATGGAACGTGCTGTCTAGTAATAACAATACCTAATTATACAGCGAGAGTCAAGTCAAAACTGGTAATTGCTCATCCGTTTGAGATGGACTTTTATTAATTATTATCCTTGTGGAAAAAATTCATTACAAGTTTCTCTCGTAGAGTTGCATCCAAACTAGCCATTTCCAACTTAAAGAATTGTTGTTTTTCAGGAAAAGTCCAGTCAAGTGCTCTGAAAATGCTTAGATGCTTAGTTTTTAAGATAAGGGTTTTTCAAAGTATGTATGATCATTTTGTGTGTAACGTCCATATAACGTCTAAAAGGTTATTTTGAAATTTAGGATGACCAATCAGACATTTAATTTACCTCCAAAATTCTTTTAACCTTATTCCGGTTAGGCGATTTGATGGACGTTAAACGGTTAGGGGGGGGGGGGGGGGGGGGGTTTAAACTTACCCCCCTAGGTTTATTTTTGATTGAGTAGAGCTATTAAAGAATATTCGTTTAAATGTCTAGTTTTAAACAATCGAAAAAAATCTGCTCTATCATAAGTTCCTACGGCCCATGTCTGTTTATCCACCATTTTGTCATCCTCCTGGGGGGGGGGGGGGGGGGGGGGGGG
>JAUBWS010108631.1:232-13562 GCA_032270445.1 Darlingtonia californica
AGAAACTAAAAGTGTTCTATGCTATTGCTAATGACATTTTTACGAGAGGCTAAATTTTTATGGGACACCCTGTAGTAGGGGATTTGTTTATAGACCATTGTCGCCTCTATACAGGATGTCCAAAAAAATGTAGTCTATTGTAGAAAGTGTCATGAGAATTCATCAAAAGTACCGCATCTCAAAACAAAGGAGAAACTAAAAGTGTTCTATGCTATTGCTAATGACATTTTTACGAGAGGCTAAATTTTTATGGGACACCCTGTAGTATTAACACTGAAATATTTCATGGGTTAATGGTGCAATAGAAATTTAAATCAAAAGTAAGCGGAGTAGGACTAAAGAATTAACGCCAGATACAGACTTTGAAAACATGATCAATAAAAAACTTCTGGGAATTTGAGAATTTATATGAAATAAACCTAGAAACCTTATGTCTACGTTCTAAGTTGTCTTTAAGTCTAATGACTCCTGAATGCTTGAAATCAGCTAATTCAACTTCTATACTTTCTAAAAAACCATAAAACGAGTTGTTTTTCTCATATCAAACTTAACTAGCTCGTATGTTTTTAGTGTTCATAAATATGAGTTTAAATTTTAGTTGCTAAAGAAGTTTCGAAAAATGTTGATCATTTTGAAAAGTTGAGGGCGTTAAAAAGGGTAAAATGGAGATAGCGTGTCCCTTTTTCCCCCAATCCAATACACTAATCACGGGAGAGCGTGCTGCGCAGCACGTAGCGTATGTCGGCGAATTCCTCCTACTGTCAGTTTCTACATGTTTTACCTGAAGCCATATACATAGTATTGCTCCCGCGCGTCACATTTAGCGATATTGCCGAATTCTACCTATTTTGACGCAAGTGTACATTTTTTTTCGATAGACTAATTAAATTAGAATTTATAACTGTAATATAACTGTAATTTTTATCGCGCATTAGCAATAGAAAAAAGACTATAATTTCAATAAAAAGTCATTATTGTTGGTTGGAATCTATACTTTACAAAAACATATGATTATGCTGAAGATGATGAGTCCAAGTAGAATTTTTGACGCGCATGTGCAGTAGGAAAAACGTTATAATTTCGGTAATTTGATTACCCGTTAATCATTATTACAAATAAAAAGACATAGCTGTGCCACATATTATCATTTGCCTTGTTAAAACTGGTTATTTCAGTAATGAGTCTTTGCTGTGTCGGAATCGATAATCGATCTATATAAGAATAATAAGGTAAAAAATCGCTATTAGTTGGTAACATTTTATTAATTTGATATCAGCCGATCTCGTTCTTTAAGTAAGGAACAAAATTAATTGAATATCGAGATTCATAGTGGTAACATCACAACGTAATTGTTTTTTTGCCACTTTCTCGTTTGTAACTGCTACGTTTCTTGTTTGCACGGCGTGAAAAAAGTCCGAGTACAGTACATTATTCCATATACGGTAATATACGGGACCGTATTTGGTAGAATTTCACACTGTGATAGGAGAATATTGTTTTCCTCTGACAAAAGTCATAAATTTTCATATTGTCGGGAGACCATCAAAAAAATGTTTTAGCTCTTGTTATGTTACAAAAATGAAGCCATTGCAAATTACTTACAATTTTCATATTGACAAATGTTTCAACTGGGTATTGTTGAATGGCGCGATCCTTACAGAAGGATTCAGGAGGGTGAAAAATTATAAACTGGCGGGCGGCAAATACTTGTATGTTCCATGCACCCCTCTCTCCCGGGGACCAAGGTTTAGTAATAGACAAATTCATAGGTTTGCAGAAAGTTTCACTTTTATGCATATACTTGCTATGTACAGGAAAAAAAATTTACAATTTCTTAAATATATATACTCTAAAACACCAAATAATTATCTATACCGATCTGTCAATCTTTCCCCTTAATCAACCGCCTTTCTTCATTTTGAATAACGTTTTCATGTTAAACTTAAACCAAAAGTACTGAAAAATTCTTAGAAACAACGTTGTTTTAAGGTTGCACTATTGTAACAAAAAAGTTATGATTTTTCGGTATTAAAGAGTAGACAAATACTTAGTTTATCCAATAAACCGTTCCGGGCTTTTTTGCCCTCCTTTTGGTCTATAAGCTAACGTCAGAAGCCTGGATATAAACATATAAACATTAAACTTCGATTGTTAAAAATAGTCACGCTGATTGGTTAATAGTGCGCGTAACAAAGCGACGTGAACGGCTCTCTACATGTTGTTGTGGTGATACTGTTGTTATTGTAGTAATAGCTAATGCGCATGCTCCGTACTTTACGATTTTGACACACTCAGTTTTGAACGTTAGCCTATAGACTAAGAGGAGGGCAAAAAGCCTGGAGCGGTATATCTGATAGACTAACAAAACCTAACTAGCCCAAGAATCCGTTTTAATCTGAGTCTGTACCAGATCGCTGCACTAGCATAGAACAAAATCTGTTTTCTTGCAACCTCGTTCCCAAGGCTTTTCTCGCTTTTTCATATGTTGATGGCGTGAGAGAAGACCCTGGAAATGGCTGATGAAAATTTACTCAAATCGAGAAAATTTCAATTTATGAAATATACAAGTGGACATTGAAAACATTTAAAACAATTACACACGCAGGGGAATAACTTATGTGTAACTATTTAAAATGTTTTCGATGGCCACTTGCATATTGCATAAATCAAAATTTGCTTGATTTGAGAAAATTTTCATCAGCCGTTTTCAGGACCTTCTATGGTTATAACGAAGTCTTGTTGCTACCGCGAGAAAAGGAAATGAATATTTACAAATGGAGCTTATCAAAAATTTTTACAAACCACGGTATTCATAAAACTTTACTATCAATCGGCTATCAACAAAGTTTACCGGATCCTTTATCAACAAATTCTAGTAACATCGTCATTTCAATATGGAAACTTTTCCATAAAAAGCCCTCAACTCGTGCATGAAATGATTAAACCCATTTCGTAGTGTTTCAACCGATTTCTTTAGAGATCTGGACACTTCTTCTCACAGTCTCTCATATCGTCCCTACATTTATCAAACGCTCCTCCAATAAGTGTGTCAAAGTCTTTTATATTCTCTATGCAGACGCCCAATAGAGTATCCGTGCAACATGTTTCACAACTCTTTTTGCTACCTTTACAATCCCAAAAGCCTTGATTCTCGCGTTTAGATTTATCGTTTTTCGGGTTGTCGGATATCGGCTTCTCGTTTAACTGCTTGTCGCCTGCTGTCGGCCTTGTGTGTGCATTCGATACTAGCATACACACGATAGCAATCGATAAAATACTAATAGTTGCGAATCGAAACATTGTATGTATTTTGTCTCCTAAAAATAAAAAGTTATTTTTTGGGTAACTATAGTTGCAAAAGAAAGCTCTTTTTATCTTCTTTCTTAAACATATAAAATTGAATAAGCCATCGGTTTTGAACGGTTAGAGAGTTACAGGAGAACTTGAAGGTGTAGTGATAGTTTGTTTTTAATGATAAGACAATAGTTACTTCTCTTCAAAAGTGTATTTCCAATAAGACTATCGTCCAGGAGAAGAAGTCCCAAGACTGGAAATTAGTCTATGTCTAGTATTAGGATTCACGCGCGAATATTCACGGCCAAAAAACGCTTTGCTAGTCAAAGTTTTATCGAAAGAACTTAAGCAAATAAAAGCGAGGTCAAGAGTCTAGTTTCTAGACTTACCAGAAACATAGCTTTATCAAACCCCTCGCCCTTAGCGAGACGAGATATGAGTTTCCTCTGCCGTCCCAGCAGGCAAAATAAAAAAACGCCTGTGGAGGAGGTTATTTCTTTTGGAGCGACACGCAAAATAGAAATACATTTCTCCACAGACGCTTTTTGATTTTTTGGCGGCTGGGGTGCTACACTTAACATTTTATATTCAGAAAGTCTAGTGCATGCTACGGAAAGATAGAGGACCTTATGGAATTAACGTTGTTTCACTACTAAACGTATGTTAACGACATTGAAATTGGAACCAATGAGAACTGAGCATTCAGAAGCATCCAATGAGCCCAAAATACAAAATATCTTTTCTTTTTTTCCAGGAAGGTCACTTTGACAAGGATAGCCAAATGGCCAAATGGTCTCAGAAAGCCTCGAAAAATCTTCAAATATTCTACAAACACATGTAAATTTCTAGAAAAAACATGCCTTCCGAACAAATATTTTGCAAAAGTACTTCGTTTGCATAGTGACTTTACGTCTTAGAAACGGCTCTAGAACAGTTTTTAAAAAGTTTTTATAAGAAAATACCCTTCTTCATTACGTTCACGCACTTGCGTGATACACGCTGTCACGCACACTTGCTTTCCGTTTGCGACCACCAGCATCTTGAAAACTGAATTAGCTACTGAAGCGCAAATCGAAAGCTATTTATAGAGGTGGCTCAAGGCACACTCTAAAATAAAAAGTGTCTTTTTTCTTTTCACATTCAATTTTCACGGATCGATTAGATTGATTAGATTACACATGTAGATCTCACATATCTGGTGATTTGCTTTCATCTGCCCGCCGAATCACATGTACATTGAATGGACATTTTCTCGGTTTTTATTGAATACAAAAGATCAAAGATGAAGCCTTGAATAAACCCAACCCGCACCCTATCACTCACAAGCAAATAAGAATTAAATCCAATGCATTCAAAAATCGCTAAATCGATCTAGAATCCCGCAAAACTGCTGATAGCGCAGATCTTTGATTAATTTTGAATGATTGCATGAAAAAGAGGGAAAGCTAATGATGCATCATGTCAACTAGTGACGTCATAGTGACGTAATCAACTTATTCCGATTATAGTGTAAAACTTCAAGTCATAGAAATACCCCTTTTAAGTGCATGGTCAATTTTTCTTAATTGCGTTATTAATGCCAACATAATAAGCAATATTTTTGCCAATGTAAATATAGCATTAGCATACTATTTCGATTGAAACTTGACACTACCTGCCAATGTCAGCATGTCATCAGTGTCCACGAATTTGTTTAGATTACTCAACTAATTGATTTCTCTTGTATTTGGTCATTCTGTCAGTTGAACAAACATGAAATAATAAGATGTTGAGGCGTGATTTTGGCCAGATAATTATCACAAACTTCTACTCCAAGAAGATTTCCGTGAACAATCCGCGATTCAGTTCTTTTCATCCCTTTGACTCCAAAAGACGCGTATGTGCTTCCAAAATTATCAAACCTCATGTGGCAATTTTGTAACTATTTTTGTAACTGTAACTTAACGAACTGCTTTTATTTTTCACAGAAAATAGAAATACCGAATTTTCTTAATGGAGACCAGCACTCTATCATCTTACTTTGTCAACTAATTGTATGCACTTTAAGGATCTCACCTTATCCCTTTAAGTCCGAACAAAATAGAACCTTGATTTGTTTTTCTGCTTCCCAATGAATAGGGTGGCTTTAAGACAGGTCAGATTTACGCAGAATTGAAAGCTCTTTCTGATACTTCTGGTCTAAAAATGCGTAGTTGCGGAGATGTAAGCCTTGGAAAAATGATACTACCAACCACCCAGTAGTACAAGGAAGGGACTTAAAGGATAAAGACTTTATCCCTTTTATTTATTGAAAAAGTAAAAGTTGTTGATAAAAATTAAAAAAACATTATTTTCGTAAATTAAAAAATAGGAATGTGAAGAGCTTTATTAAATGATCCCTTTGTGTTTACAGTTGACGTCAATTAATATCCTTCTTCAGATTATCAACAATTTTCACAATCATTAATGATTTAAGGTTTTTTTTCATCAAAATTCTAGCTTGTAACTATTTTCTTTTTAACTAGATTAGTTTTAAAATAGAAAATCTTTAACCCTTTTCATTGCCAGCAAATTTCAAGAATTATTGGCAATCTTTAGACATAACCTATTTATCATCGGCACTTACAGAATTAACCATAAACATTTTTTCTACTTTTTTTCCTACCATGTCATCGTGAAACCATAAAAAAAATCCTTTTCTTCTGCTGGTATCAATTTTCTTACCTTTTTGTCTTTCACGCACCAGATAATTTATCTGTTCTCTTTACGAGCTGATAGATTTTTTCTAACATTTATCCTGCTCTCTTTGCAAATATTTTGATACTTATTGATATTATCATTTCTAAAGTTGTCTTCCTAATGCAAAAATCGTCGACAGATTTAGAAAGAAAACACATAAACTGTCTAAGAAGTTTTTGATTTCATCCGTTCATATCTTTTGATCGTTTCTTGGTCGGTATTCAAAGAAAAACTTGTTTTTGCAAAAAAATCTACGACGCGCCGGTACTCAACCAAATTTCTCCTTTTGAGTTGTCGTAAATGCCCTCACCGCCATTGTAAAAAGGGGAAAACATATTTTCTTTAAAAAGACATTGGCCAGTGTTGGTCAGTTTTCGACGTAAATATTGACGTCATTTCTTGAAGTCTTTATACGCTTTAACAAACTTCCTTCCCAGGGCTTACTGTCATTTTAAAATTTGATAGACATTTAAAAAGGGGCCAAGAAGGACTAGGGAAGAAGTTGACGCCTTAAGAACAACTTCTCGCATGTGTACCCCATTGTATCATTTTTCTACTCAAATCGAGTATACGTGCCTCACATGCTCACATTTCTATGTGCCTTATGAACCCTACGTGCTCTGCGTGTCTTCGCACACTATGTTCCTTACGTGTCCTACGTGCTATGTATGGACGTGGATGAAAAAGTACGGTACCAGGCCTCCTGATAGAATCGTGTGAATGTTCAAAGTTTTGTATGGATGAAATAGTGCATATTGAGTTAAGACAAATTTGTTTTTTGCTCTGCCAAAAGTAAAAAAGGCCTCCGGCTTTTCTCAATCTTATATCATTGTCATTATATTTGTTCCGGTCTGTGATTAATACTTCATTTCCCGAAGTATTTGTTAGAATTTTCGTGATAGACCTAATAATAATAAATCTCGAATTCAAGCTTTTAATCAACCGCCCTAAGCTCGACGTTTTGTTTCTCCAATAGTCAAACTTCAAACTTAAATTAGTAAATCAGTCAGATTCGATATCACAAAAAATTTTAAAAGATTAGATAAAACTTCGAGAAATTTCCAGCGTTTAGAAGTTACAGGCCTTTGATGCCATATCAGTTTTTTTAGCCAAATTTGATAAGTAGCTACAAGAGAAAGTTAGATCGGCTAACCTGTCTATTTTTGTTACTAAGTTATACGGAAAGAATAATCTTTTCGTTTAAATTTGTAAATAAATCTACAAGGTATAAAATGTAGGAAGTACGGTCATTCAGCTCAGCTAAAATGTTTCAATCACCTTTTTATTTGCGCTGAAACATACCTACCATTATTCTATCTGATAAAGTGTTTCGGATTTTTTGCTTTACACCTATATCGGTCTACGGCTTGTAAAATTTCGATCAAAATCTTTTTTTGAGCACTTCTCGGTTCTTTTTTCATTCTGAATTCATACAAGAGGCCTGGTTCAGAAAGCGGCAAAATTTTACTTTTGTAAGCTCTTCAGCATAAATTGCTGCATGACACCATCCTCGTTCCCAGGCCCTTTTTACGACTTTTGATAGTGTGATATTAAAAAGAGAAAAGATGCCCTGGGGACGAGGTTGGCATGACACCAGCTTAATTGGTAGGGCTATAAAATGCAAGTATTTCCTACTAATCTCTGAATAAGTAGAATACCGGCCCTAGCTTTTCTTTGAATACAAGCCTCGAAATTAAATGCAGACAAAAGGAACGGTAGAAAAGTGAGTGGTTATTGGAAAAAAAGGTGACCTTATTATATCTAAACTAATCCGTGAACTGCCAAAGAAAGATAACTCGTGCTTCTATTTTTGAACAGAATATTTTCAGCAAAAACATGAAAAGGTCAATCAGTGGTATGCCAGTGAAACTCGTGATAGCCTGAATGTTTATGTAAAAGCAACTCAAAACCAAACTCTGCTTTATAAACGCCAAATATAAGTCGGAACAATATTAGCTGCAGACCCATCAACACTGGCTTAACCAGGGGGGCGTATGGTATCACATCCACTTTTTTTGCAATATTAAGTTATAATCTATGCAAAATATTACATGTACCAGCCACTCTAGGTGTAAACCTTTAACATTTTCCTGCCGTGTTGGACCCATAGACCCTCCTAGTCACTAAACATGGTCTCTCCAATTTTGGTCATATGTTTTTTTGGAACGGTCTGTCTTTTATTGCCCTTGCAACTCGTGCAACATAAATATTAGGTAATCTTTATAGGCTTTGATTTTAAAAGTTAGCAGATACTTCTCAAACTTTAAAACTATTTGAACCTTAAGATTGTGCTTAGTTTGTTCTTAATTTTAAGTCAAATCTGATAATTCTGTTTGTTTTTTGTCCAAAAACTTTGAGAGACCAAGGCCCCTTTTTAGTCTCTACAACGAGATGCATGCAAAAACAAAGCTTCGTATTAGCTGCATATCTTCGCTGCAACTAGCTGTCACAGCAGACTATGTTCAAGAAGATTCGCCAAGGTAGAAAAAGACCGAGAAAATGAATGAAATATCAAACTTACTTGACAAGATATGCGACTTCTTTCAAAACCCTCTTTTCTTTTCCAGTAAATGTTCTATTTACGACTTTTTCCAATTCGTTTGTCCTTTTCTTCCTCTGGAAACTTTATACCAATCTCTGTAGTAATTATTTCTTGCTTTGACTTCAAGAAGATACTTCGTACTAAATACCTGAAATTAGCCAACCCCCGTATTTATGTACTTTGTAAGAAGAAAAATATTTTCAATAAAATTTCACTACGTAAACATTGAAGGAGCTAAATTTAGATTAAATGAAAAAACCAGCTGGCCGTTTACGTATTTTAGGGAATATTTCAATCACACTTTTTAGGGGGTTGTATCCGTACATCAGTACTTTATTCAGTGCGAATTTATTTATTTATGACCTCCTGTTTGTGATAAAAATTTTCTGATTTTTGTTGATTAGGTGCTACTTTTCATTTCATTTTGCGACTTATGTCGAACTTTTTTTCCTTTTTTAACTTGCAAAAATCCCTCTTAAGTGTTGTTAACTTCTCCTATTTTGATGCTAAATTTCTAACATTTTATCGTGATTTTAACAACTTAGGGATTATTTTTTACAGGTACGTGATAACTGTCAAAATTTTCCCACAAGACCCATGCGCAGATTTTACTTAGTAAATACAACACGGCGCCGCAGCATCTATTTAGCCTCTGTGACGTCATAAGGGCGTTAGAACGAAGTCTTATGTTTACATCCATGCATGGATCTGCTTTGACGTCCTTTAGGCTATTAAATTTAGTTCTTGCTTAGACGTCGGAATACATAGATACATCCAGCTTTGACTATTCTGTTGAGAACCTATAACTCCTGAATCCTTGAAAATCATCCAGTTAAACCTAAATATTTTTAAAAGAACATAAAAAGAGTTTTCTTTCCTTCCATAATAAACTTAATTAGTTTATTTTTTCACAATATGCAGAAATTTAACTTAAAATTCAAGAATTGTTGAAAAACTTATGGAAATTGGTACCTGGTTCAAAAAGTATTGCGCTTTCTAAGAGTTAAGGGATAGGAATATCTAAAAGTGTGCACTTATGAGTGCCCAGCACCATTTGATAGTGCCAGACTAAGAGGATCTCCTGAATGTAAATAATTCCTCAATGAAATTATAACCTTGATTTATGACAAATCAGAATGAAAATCTCTTATATTCTACTTCTGGGGTGGGATGGCAGACTCTACAGATGGACCATACGGGTACGTTCTGCCTGTAAGGGTATGATTTTTAACTCCAACATCCCACTAAAGGTCGCAAACCCACGAAATAGGAGCTTTGCTTTCAGAGTTTTGCTTTGGGAAAATTTGTATTTGTTGGTTGTTGGTTGTATTTAACCAAAATCGGATACGGATACGTGCCGCTGGTCATGGTACCCATTTTCACTTCATCCAGTCCCTCACAGGGTCGCAAAATCTGCAAAAACCCGTCCCAGGTAAGGGGTTTTAAGTAAAAGTCCCGCGTAGGGTATATTTTTTGAATTTTTATGGGTAGATTTATTGAAAAAGTTCATTACAGGGTCCTTTACAGAGTATGATTTTTTTAATTTTAGCAGTCCATGATAGGGTCGATTTTGAAATATCAAGTAGCAGGTCCCCGTCCGTCACTAAGGTCAGTACCTCCACCCTCCCCCGGGGATATTCTGCCCCTAGGATGTACCAGCCAAGTGAGATACGTAGACCTGACAATGACGAGTTTGCGATGACCTGTGAAATAAACAGTTAGAGGTCACTTCGCCACAGACGTTCCCATGGCTGATTCTAATTCACAACTATTGAGTCACAAATCCTACGTCTTAACCGCTGAGCCACTGCTCAATAAACTAGCTAGCCAGTCTCTTTTCCGAAAAAACAGAGAAAACGGAAAATAGAATCCGAAACTGGTAAATCGGATATGAGTGCGTACGGGAATCGCAAAAAAGGAATTATTTTTTCAAATCTGATTGCCGTAAGGACACTCCTTTCACATATGCCGCTATATTTGTGACTTAAAAAAAATAGACCACGGTTAATTAGTAAACTTTCTCTAAAACGTTGCTTATAGCTTCAATTTTAGTCCACATTCGTACCAAACGAGTTAAGGGCGTGTGCACGGAAACATTTTTCGCAGTTTTTCTGGAACAAGTTAAACATTCCAAGAAAGAAAACCTCTTAGAACAGGTTGTTGTGTATATTATTTCTAACTCTTTCAAAGAAACACTCAAACACGTTGTCTGTAAGTTGTCTGTAACAGTTATTTGAACTATGTGGTTAGGGCCGTGATAATAAAATAATCACTTTCTAACATTGCTGTGCCTGAAAATAAACCCAGAAATCGATACTGTGAAAAGAATGCATTTTCTCAGTTTTTTTCCCCGGAAAATCACGTTCAACTTTTTGATAGTGTGTCGGTTAATCTAGCCTGTTGGTTTCTATCGTTTAATACGAAGACCTGTATGTCCATAATGAAACTAGCTTGTGAAATCTGGTGTCGGATTTGTGTATCAGTATTTTTTTAAATATTAAAATATCCCTGATAGCGACACAATATGCAATTAATTTTTAGGAAAATTTCATGTTCTTACAAACCCCTAATTTTACGTTCAGGTTGTAGCAATATCGTTTCCATGGCCTCTGTATTGTTCTTTAATGGCAGGAAGCATATTAGATAAAGGGGGGAAAGAGTTTCTTTAGAAAAAAGTCGTTATATGTACTATGAAGTACTGAGTTTATCTTGTGGTTATAAATTATCAAAGTTTTTCACAGGAAAGTCGAAAGTCTGTAAAAACTCTTGAAAGAGTGAGCCTTCTAAAAATATTTACTTTCATTTTTTTCCTAGTTTAAGCATGATGCCTTACTCGTCTACCTGATATATCGTTCAGAGTTTTTTATCATACATCGGGCCTATTGCCAGACGTTCAAAAGCGAGTATCTCAAAATCTAAAAATACGAAGCATGCGCAGTAGCTATTACTAACATAACAAACAAGCATCGCAACAATAAAAAAACTTTGCTATGCTTGACACTATGAACCAATCAGCGTGGACTACTTATAACAATCGGACTTCTATGGTTTTAGTTTCCACACTCCTCCAAGTTACTTACATTTGGACGTCTTTTAATAGACCATTTGGAGGGCAAAAAAGCGGTTTGTCGGGTAGACTAGTGACGCTTCGACTAAAAAATTGACGAGTCAAACCGCAAGACCAACCATGTATAACTGGACTCTTCGAAACATAACATTTAGACCCCCCAAAATCGACAATGATTGGTTGGTTTGAGTAACGAGGTGCGAAATCTCACAAAATTAGCATCCCTCGCAGAAAGTATATAAAACCTACTTCATATGTGAAAATAAACAAATATATCATCCGACATAAAGAGAGATAACTCGTAAGACTTTGAAATGAACACTCTTTTGGCATGTCAATTCTGTCTGAGAATTTTTCAGTCTGATTAGGCGTTTTTTATCAGAAAAATTTGATAAGAACATAAGATTCTAGTTTAACCATAGATAAGAACAGTCCATTCTTTTCATCACAAATGGCTATCTGCGCGGCCTTGATACTTGTGCTTTCTTTATCAAAAATGGTTCGTTACACAAATCTTTAAAAGAAGAATTTCGAAAAACCTTAAGCTTCTATTTAAACAAAAGCTATAGCTTATCTATGTCACTTTAAAGACGCTAAGCATTTTCTGGTGTTGTTACATATCTATTTTATTTATCTATTTATCTATAAAATATTTATACAGGATAGGTTGTTTCAGTATATACATATTTACAAATGTAAAAGAGCTGCTTTTCATGAATTATCTATCCATAAGTGCAACAAATAGTGTCAGCTTTAGAGAGATGTCCGCTTTATAGAGATATTTTTTATGAGAGTTTGACTGTAAATCATTCCGTTCCGTTCCTTGACTTACTGTCCACCTTATGGAGATGTCCGCTTCATATAGATTCCACTGTAAATGCAAATCTCTCTAGTTGAATTATTATTAAAAAGCGTTATGGAACACAGCCGTTTTGAAATCTCTTTTTGTCAAGGCAAAATATCCTTTGTAAACCTTTAAACGATTCCCTTCGGTCCCAGTCCCCTCCTTCTTCGATCAAACTGGAAAAAAAAAACAATGTTAGTGAAATCATCAGATGAAACTATATATTATTTAATTCTCTATCTGTTGAAAATGTAATGTATACACTATTTATCAAGAGAAATTCCCTTACCTTAGACCGGCTCTCATGGACCCATGGCCTTATTCAAGTTATGCCCGCCTTATAGGGTGTTAACTTTATAGAGATTGCACTGTTTAGTGAAGACTCGAATGTCAACAATTGAAAAGAAACTTATCAAAAGTTTATTCGACTTTCACGCGGGCTTGTCACCTTCACATTCTCATAACTTGTGGTTTCAATATTAGAAATATTGTATTTGGACCACAGTTGCCAAGATTTAACTCTTTCAGGAACGACGTTTCTTCAATTTTTAGCTTTTCATTCAATCAAAAATATTCAAACTTTAAATAGGTCGTATCTCACCACTAGAAAAAAAAATACGTCAAGTTTTTGCGCGTTTTGAAGCTCTTTTCAAGTGCAACATTTTCAACTCGTTTTTAAAATTTTCAAAAGCTATGGAAAAAAATCGTCCTTATTCGAACAAAATTTGCCTTGTCGGTACAAAGGAACTAATCAACTTCGAGTTACCATTCCTTCATTCCCACACCGACCAAATAGACAAGCTTCAATTCCCGTGGGACATTTGTCGAGGAATTTCAAAAATCTTTACTGATGCCCGTATTCAGT
>JAUBWS010108632.1:0-10227 GCA_032270445.1 Darlingtonia californica
CTCTCCTTCGTTGAGTACAGAAATGAACAAAATATCGTAAATTTGTCTTTTTCTACCCTTTTAATTGTATTCATGACATCAAGGCTCTTACTTACAAAGGAAGCCGATTTCTAAAGAGTTTTATTACTGTACATTGTTACTTTAATTTTAAAAAATTTGGTTTCGTATCCGTCTATTATACATTCTTGCATAGACTATGCTTTCAAAAAGACACAAAAAGTTGAAGGAATCGATAGACGTCAATTTAAGAAATCTTTGTACGATTATGTTGACGGAGGGGCCCCTGGCGCCTGTATTGGCAAGATTTTTCATAAAATGGTTTGAAGAAACTGCCATTAACCTTATAACGGAAAAAAAAATTTCTACGTCAGAAGATACGTGGATGTCGAACGTCGAACAATACACAAATATCTCTCAAATAGGTAGTTGTTTTTTTAAATTTCATGTTTTATGTTTGTTAACCATCTATAAACATGTTTTAGGCATTTTATTGTATATACATACAATTCTATATATACAAATAATTCTTTTACAAACCTGAATAAGTGCTCTGTATTCTTCTTGAAAATATCCCTCACTTCAGTAGACTCTCTATGATTCGACTTCTTATAACTCGAACTCTCTATAATTCCAACGGTTTCACTTGGTCCCTTCAGACCAAAATACTCTCTATAATTCAAACTCTCCATAACCCAAACGATTTTTTTGTACCCTTGGGTGTTCGATAGAGAGTCTACTGTAGTAACTTTTTCATTCCAGCCTACAAGAAATAATTTCTTTCACACTAAGAAAACTAAGTAAAAAATTTGTGAAGACAAAATAGCCCTTCTTCCTTGCTAATAAAACATTCCTATGCGGGTCAAAGTTTTTTACAATTTCAACTTCAATGGCTTGTTCTTCGTTTGCTTCACTTAATAAATCGATTTATGCCTCAACTCAATCTGGTTTCAGGACTTTCGAATGCGTCACTGCTGGTAAAACTGAAGAATGGTATCATAAGGCCGATGGACAGAGGAGAAATCTTTCTTGTTTTTGACTTGTCGTGTATCCTTGAAAACCACAGTTTACAATATGCAGATGATATGACCTTCTACAGCCAAGGACACAAAAAAGGACATCAAATCCTTTACCGAAAGTGTAGATGCTGACGTAGAGAGAATGCAACAATTGTCTGTGAAAAGAAGTCTAGCTCTGAAACCCAAAAAGACTTACTCAATACTGTTTTTGGTCCAGCGCAGATTATCTTGAAGCAATAATTACGAAAACAATTACTTTCAACATTAAATGTATGTTTTTCCATTGAACAGGTATGTGAGATTATCATAGCCTTTCATTTACTAAGTATAAGAAATATTTAAGTATAATTTGAGATATAGAAACGTCTCTAATCGATCTTTTCATTTTATGTTTTTACATTTTTGTTATATAATCGCTACGAAAAGAAACCAAGATAGTATTATAAAAGCAGAAACACTTACCACGACATTGAAATACGAGAAGGATGCCAAAAAGGATACTGTAATTGTACATACTCAAAATAAATTATAATCCAAATGTTCCTTCCAATAGCTCTAGTCCTGAATAAGATTTTGAATTCCAAATGACTGACATCAAACATAAATAATATATAGTTACCATGAAAACTCACGATAGTTATCAAAGTTATGTGGTACTTTTTCTTATCTAGTATAGAAAAGACGGGGCCAAGAGAAACACGCGGTACATCGTATCTCCATGTTGTGCTTCATTATTGGCGTTATCAGAAAAATGAGTGCTGATAACGAAAAATCATTTTTTCATGAAATTCATCAATATTTGCTTTTGAAATATTCTCATAGATCGAGCGGTTTAACCCTATTCGACCCCCCCCCCCCCTCCCCCTGCCTCGGAATTTTTTTTTAATAACTTCTCACAGTCTAATTTTTTAGGGCTGGAATCCTGTGACTTTTTGAGAAATTAATTTACAAAAGTTTTCATGAAAATTTTTTTGCGAAATATTATGTCAATATGGCGGTTGATTGACAAGATGTCAGAATTTTTTTTTTAATAATTTTTAAATGTTACTATATTGTAAATCAATCGATATGAATTAAACGTAGAGCACATATATGTTAATTAGAGATGCTGAAAATGAGTATTATGCTCAAAATATCACAAAATTGTCCAGACGGTGATTTTAGTGATGTTTTGCAATTATGACGTCATTCTTTCGTAACTCATGATCATGTGACTCAATTTACACGAAACTTGGCACACATGTTGCATCAGTGTGTTAAGTTTTATTTGAAAATAAAGACATTAGAAAATGTATGGAGGAGGAGGGGGGGAGGGGGGGGGTCCGAATCTTAATGACTTTCTTTGGTTTCATTATTGCAGTCATGAATAGTGACAACAAATGACACGTCCAACATTTTTGGCCATTTTTTACTACAAACCAATGCCTTTTTTTCAATAAAACTTTTTGGAACCGTAAATGAAATAAATGTTCTTAAGTAATAACAGATTACTATCAATGCCATTTGATATGAATGTTTCATAGAATATAGCATAACTACTTTAGAAGCCAGAAAATTAATGAAGTATTAATTTTTGAGATCAGATAATATTAGTTTTCAAATCGGGGAATCACCAAACAAGCATGAACAATAAGCATTCCTACTTGAATACCTCCAAGTGTGGATAGCAATCACAGCTTTTGTTCATGAGGATTACAAAGTGATTTTTCATTTTGTTGTAGTTTGAAATGCCGTACTTTTAGGTTTCATACTACTTCTATGCTTTATATTGTTGTTTTAGTTTTTAAAAATAAATTAACAAAGAAATCAATTTTGATAGGGAACATTTTAATTGTTTAATTAAAACAATTGATTAAGCGCCTCTGCATAATTGACAATAATGCAACAATTTGCAATAATCTCAAACATAGTTTTGAGTTCTGCTTTATACTCGCTGCAGATGCATGCAATATTCAAAAAGTAATATGCCAACTTAAGTAAGTAATGATATAATATATCAATTTGAGCTCAGATGTTAATGCATAAAGGAAAAACATTCAAATTTAGATAGACATAATATTTCTAACCTGTGACAAGTTTGTAGCACCACTTATCCCCCCTGTGTTTGTATTATGGAGCCCTATATATTCAAACTTAAAAAGCACTTTTAAATCACAAGTTTAAAATCACATACGATTTGAATCAAAAATGTTTTTCTCAGTTTCATCATTACTACTTATAAATTGCTCTAACAATCCATGAAAAGGTTTGCAGAGCAGTGTAGAAAAATGCCTGTAAAACTTCTGAATATATATCAGAAAATGTGTATTGTTTCACTGTTTTTAGTATCTAGATAAAAAGAGATTGAAACTTTGTCACTATGCAGCATATACAGTGTGTATCTAGAAACAAAAAAGATAAACTCTGATATTCTCTATCAATATTGGCCATTTTCTACAAAGCTTTATATCACCAGAAAGCTCTTTGAAAGATCTTTAAAATGATGCCATTTTTATAAAATTGAAAAAGTAAAACCGGAGCTATTAAGAAAATGTACTTCAAAAATTTCATAAATCTTTAATGGTCAAAAAACCAACTTTTCGTGACTGTTTGTGGACAGTGAAGTTTAATAATAAACTTGTTAATGACTCGTTTTGTTACAGAGTAAACTGACCATTAAATTTTAACAGAAATAATGGTTTTCATTGATGCGTCAAAAAACCTTTCTTTGTGTGTCTTCTTAATCAACCTTTGATTTCCAATTTCAAACAATCACCATGCGTTTCTATCATTTTGATAAAAACTGTATAATATGATAATTTGATAATTAAAGAGATAAAAATCAAGTAGAATTACTTTCAAAAGTTATTGAAGACGCATTTCTGACAGTCTCGCTTTTCTGGTCTTGGCAGTTCTAATTTTAGAAAAAAAAACTCCTAACTATAAGATTAATTGATGTGAAATGGTTACCACAGCTTAAAGCATGGTAGAAGAAGTAAGGAACACACGGTTAAGGCCTGGTCCACACATAACCGCAGATAGAAGTGTTAAGCTTAACGCTTTTTTGAAAGCTTCACACGGCAATTTTAAGCTTACAAACCGCCTATTTGCGTTAAAGTCAGTATTATTTTACTATTATTATATAAAATATTTATACAGGTACATACAACTTCAGCTCATACATAAAATATACAGCTGTTATTAACGTCAGACCTGATTTACAAAAAATATTACATAATACAAAAGGAGAAATAAAATAAAAAATCTCTTTAAAAACTAGTCATAAAATATCAAAAGTGTTTTAGAAATAATTGATTCAATTACAAGATAAAATCATGATTCTTTATTTCTTTCATAAAAAATATTAAAACTTTCTAATTTTCTTAATTCAAGAGGAATATTGTTGTACAATTTTGTGCCCGCATATTTAAAAGAACTTTAATCTTTAAGAGATATCCTGAGTTTCTGGTACGTTGTGTGTGTTCGTTGACTGTAAAGTAATCAGTGAAGTTTTAGCAAACGTCCCCTGCAATACATTTTCGTACTAGGACACAGGCTTCTCTGTATATCACTTGTTTAACAGAAGAGACCTCTTGGCCAACGATGACAGATGCCCTGCATTGATGTGATTTTAGCCTGTCCTTTTGAGTTTTGGTAAAAGTTACTTTTACAGTGCTCCGATATGTCAAAATAGGCAGAATCATCATTTTAAATATAATGAGAGCTGATTCTATTTAAAATGATGATTCTGCTTATTTTTCAATGAATTAGGCAGTCTTAGTTCAAGTTCAGCTCGTTTCCCATAAAAGTTTACCAACAGTAACCAGCAGTTAATACTTGTGACCAATTTTAAGCTGGGAATATAGATATTTATAAGTTATTGGAAAAAGATTGCGTTGGTAGGTAAAACAGCCAAGCTCCGCCCACTGGTAAAGTATGGTTGATGTTATAGGCTGTCCTTGCTCAAAATTCAAAAAAATCCATTCAGAATAATTTAAATTTTAATAGAACAGCGGAAAAAGACTAAATTGTTGTTATTTTAGTTAATTATGGTGGCAAAGCAGGACAATATGGAATAAAAAAACAAAGCAAAATAATTCAAAAAAAGTTCGAATTTTTTTTTTTAAACAAAAACAATCCACTCTGACTGACCAAGCTACTCTATGTAAGCTACGGCCTACCTTGCCAATTGTCAACCAATTGTCTGAATTAAATCAAATTTGTAACAAAGATACTTGAAAACCGCTGTTCATTTTCAGCATAGTTCCATGATGACACCACAGCTCATTTTTGATTGACATGAACCGTCGCAGGATTTTTTCTTGTCCCGCAAGAAATCATTTTTTTATTTATTTATTAATTTGAAAAAAATAATTCTTTTTTTTTTTTTTTTTTAAAGTTTTGTTAATGTTCTTCTCGGCCACCATATTTAAGACCCTCAGACAGTACATCTAAAGTATTGAAAAGTAATTACCTTTAGGTTCTAGTTTATTTACAAATATTGGCTAAAGGGTATCAGCTAATTGACACAGCGTACAAAATATTCGAATACGGGTCCCGTATATTACCGTTTACACACTTATTTCTTCCATATCGTCTTTGGTAGAATTTCACGCTGTGCTGATCAAGCAGTTAGTCCTGTCTGTACTGAGTGGGGCTAAAGACCCGTGGTCTTTTTCCAGTGGACAATATCTCCAAAATGATGAAGTCTACGAACTTGAAATTTGTTGACTTTAAATGAAATCGTATTCGGAAGATATTCTCAAGATTTCAATTGTTTGTCATTATTTATGTAATTATTTATGCTCAATTATTGAACCCAAGGCGAAAAGTGTTTTACTGTAAATTAAGAAAATCTTAAACAGCTCATTACTAACTATTCAATTAACTAACTCTGGCGCAATTTCGGCAAAATTCCCATTGACATTCGCACAAAACCTTTTTGGTTCGCTAATTTTCTTATTCATTTCTTTTCCATAGTTGGAAGAGTTTTTAATAACAATTATAATTTTACAAAATAAAAGTAATAAAATCCAACTCTCTTAATCACTAAAATCGTGAAAAACTTAATAATTTTATAAACTACTAGTATGTCATATTATTTAGATAATTTGTACAGGCACTTAGACTTACTTTTCCTTTTCCTTTTCGCAATAGAATATAAACTGAATGTCATTTGGAGGCTAATCCGTATAGTGAAAGACACTGTGTCAGTCCAAATTTTTTAATTTCTTATTTTGAAAGATAGTTGATCTTGAACATATTTTGCTGTGTTTGACAGGAAAAAGTCCACCTCCATTATTGGGCGGCTAAAACATTGTATATGAAAAAGTAAGAGGGTGAAAATATGCCCTAGAGCTCGGAATACGTATATAAATTTTGAAAATTAGAGTGCTTTCTAAGTGTTAAATTCTAAAAAGGTAAATTCACATCTACTTTCATGATTTCTTGAAATCAGCTAAAGTTGTGAAAAATAGACTATATTTGGTCCCTAGAACTGAATTTGCACAAAAGTAGCCGTTATACTGTGCCCTAACATTCCTTCGATTAACGTAAACATCATCATCCAAATGTGCATTACCAAATTTTCAAAGATATAGAAATTAAAATTTGATATTGAGCAAGTGGCTGAATTTGAATCCAAACAAGAGGACCTTTGAAATTACTGCCATCTATTCACTATAACAAATTAAGCATTAAAAAAAACACTGAACAATAACATATATAAAACCGTTAAAATCTCGATTCTTTGGGAAATTTAATTTGTATAATATTTAGCAAAAATTTATTTTTCCTACGGTTAAGTTTTCCGTATCATAACAAAATACATAAATACTACATAACTTCGTAATCCCGATTACTCTGCTGAGGTTTTAGCGGTACGATTTCATGAACTTCATACATATTTTGTTTCTTTATCAGGTCGGTATATAATGAATTACTTGCATCATACGGATGAGTCAAAGTTGAATATGCATCTGCTCCATTGTTTGTCTCGATTTGGCTCTGGATAAGGGAAATGAACTATTACAAAAGTTCCACTTTTTTCCGTTCCATTACTTTGCAACACTGTAAAAAATTCTTAACTAAATATTTGAAACTTCATTTGGATAAAATAATCGTGTTAGATAATAAAGTTGTCTAGTTTAAGATCTTGACACATTTTCAGCTTATCTTGTGCAAGTTTCATAAGCTCTTACAAGTTACAGTGTGGTATATTAGTCAAAATTGGACATAAATCGAGTGTGTCACATGGAATTTAACGGATCTAAGGCTTTTAGTTGAAGTAATGAAAACTCCTTAACTCGTAAATTGATTTAAACTAGTTAAAATGGAGTGACAGTAAAGCAAAAGTAATAAAATTCAAACTTGAAAACGTCTATAATATCTTTAGTTCAAGCTGCTATTTTTAAAAAAGGTGAAATTGGTTGAACATCTTTCAACACTTTTCCAACATCAATCTCCTAGTGATAGATACTTGAATAACATAAATTTGAAGATTTCAATGACAGATTTGGGAGCGCTTCTCTGATAAGTGAAGTGAAAGGTTTGAGCTTTGAATAAACACGTTAAATAAAACTATATTCTTACATTTGTCGGCATTCCATCGTCAGCTGCGTCATTATTTTTCCTATAAAAACGAATTTGTTGTTGTCAGTTTGTAACTAGCATTTTTCATGCAACCACTACTTTGATTCCACTAAGTGTCAATGAGAGATCGTTAGATTCAAATTTTTATGAAATGAAGTCCTGCGGCTCTATAACGTACCAAGACGCTAGAAAAAAAAGATAGCAACTTAGTGCGCCATTATGGAATTAAGAAGTCATCATATATTTTGATGACACCATCTGACTTCAAATATAACGATGACTACTTGGTATAAGTTTGAATCTGTCATTTGGTGCCATTTACACCAAAATAAGTAGACACTTGATGATTTACTCTAAATAATTGACCATAATTATGTAAATTATTATTTTTAAATCTTGAAAATTCTGAAAATGTGCCTAATAGATGGGAGCCCCCTGTCTGGAATAGGGTTAAATTAATCATCAACAAGGTTTTTTCGGTCACAGCCCCTTATAAGAAAATTGAACGGCTTTACTTTTCTTAACTTTCATTTAGTTTGTGCACCCCGAAAATAATTGGTAATAATCAAAAATTGAAAGACCGTTTTAGAATTGATTTTCTACTTTACATTCAACCACCCATCGTCTTCACCACATATTTTATAACAAATCAGAAATCCCGTTCCCTGCTACACCTTTGAGGCTCGACCCCATCACACCACTCAGTCTCATACTGTTCACTTGTGTTTTTGACAGGGTTAGAGTTAAATCGAATTTAAGAATAACAAATTTTTTCTTGATGATTTAGGATATTTCCGGTCATTAAACATATTTCCGAATATGAGTCATCACGTTTAAAAGAAACAAACTATCCTTACTTTACTTTCAATTCATTACAGTTTGAATTTTCTTTCGTCTTCCCTAAAACATAATCAACAAACAAGTACATTTTGTTAAAAACCAATGTGGTATTTTTGACAAAAAACTAAGAAACAGCCTCTTTGTAAGAAAAGCGAATTTTACCCAGTAACAAATCGTGAATTTTCTTATTCAGGCGACTTCTGAAACTAACTTCGGTTTTATTTTTCTTACGTCTTAAATATATATAATATATATTAAAAAATGACACAAAATTTTGACACAGCATTTTGTGTGATTGAAAACTAACCTTTGCGGAACCAAATTATAAATATTATTGCTGCTGAAACTATTCCAAATACTACACCACCGACAAAAGCACCAACAATTGCCACTGTGTCTTGTGTCTGTGAACCTATTTTTTTATAAAAAATAAAACGAGTTTGTCATATATGAACTTGTCCCTACTTTTTAGCTTTTCAATTTTAGCACGTCGGTTTAATGATAAAGTGTTTCAAACAGTTATTTCTACGAATGCTTCCCACCACAATTGCTTTTTTGCAATAAGACAATGTGATTTTTAACTTTTTTTTAATCCTCTGCTAAACTTTTCTCGATAATGTACAAATGAGCCAGCTCAAGGCTCACCAGGCTTTTTTTACCACTTAATCAAAAGACTTAGCTCTTTTATGTCACGTGGGTTACCACCTCAACTTTTGTTGAAGAAGCTTAACCATGTCAATAATTTTAGCATGCCAATCTTCGTAAAAAGTGTCGTTATGCCTCTTTTATCATCCCATGATAAATTTTGAAAGTATTGGCTGACTTCAGCTTAATATTCCACCTTCATAGTTTACCAGTTTGATTGAATGATTTAGTTTTAAGACAATAAAGCAAATCACTTAGTAAGAGTTAGAGCTGAAGATTTGATAGAATTTAACGTCATCAAAAAGTTAAAGATAATTCACCTTTGATTCAACTTTTGCAATTTTGGGTAAAACTACTGACGTATACAAAGCCATCCTAAGTAATCGATACATTTTTAAAACTTGGTAAGAATTGAGCATTACAGTATACCTTTATTTGTAGTCATTTTTGTGAGTGCTAAGTACTCTGGTGCTTCATCATTGCTCGTCTGAATCCTTCTTCCATTGTTATTCCAATAGACAATCGTTTGATAAACAAGACCAATTGAATTCAAGGTGTACTTGCATCTATTGAAATGTTCTTTTTTAACTGGGACAGTTACATTTAATGTTGTGTTATCATTTTGCGTGAATGAAAGCACCATATCAACGTCGCAGAGTCCATGATCTTCTGCATGCCATATCAATATTGGGCAACCGGCCGTCTCGGTAAAAAGTGAATCAGTAATTGTGACTAAAAGACATATAAAATTGAGTAGAAAGAGATAATGAGGGTAGAGAAAGAAATTCGAAAGAGAAATATAACTTCTTTTCTAGTAACGTAAAAAAAGGAAAGTCAATCTATGAGTTCAAAACCAGTGTAGAATGTAATTTCTCTGGTACATTTTTGTGTTCTTGTCAGATTTGAACAAGTACAAGTGGTTATGTATAAATTTTACGTAGAAACAACTTGCCCTTGAAAACCTGCTTCAAAAACTTTACACAGATCTTATAAACTATCAAAAACATCCATAATGAAAACATCAAGAGACTGAAAAAAACGAACTTAGCGATCGACGGTGCGAAACAAGCGGAAATAAGTAATAATAATAATAATATGTACCATCCCCAAGGGGGAATTGGCCTAGAAAAACTGAATATTAAATATTAGCTACCCT
>JAUBWS010108676.1:0-10223 GCA_032270445.1 Darlingtonia californica
ATATTCGAAATAACTCAAACAACGATTTTCAAGACTGTTTTTGTAGTAGCCTCATTTTCATGCAATATTTCTTTAGATCTCAATTTTTAGAGCTTCATAGTTTTGAAATAAGCTTTGTGATTTGATATTTGGAAGAAATTGAAAACAAGTTTTTACAGATGAGAGTAGTGAAGAGCTGAAAATTGTTGAAGCTTTTGAAAGGATTAAAAAAAGTGAAAATAATTATAACTGAAAGCGAAAACTAAAAAGCGTTTTTTAGTTATATTCAAACATATATATACTTGTATATATTATACATACACTCATTGTCAGGGTTGTTATATTTAGATTTTTCAGTTGACAATATCAGAGTATATGGCTTGTGAAAACTTTTTTTAATTTTTGCACTTAATGATCCATGGCAGTATAGTAAGGTGTTTCGAAGTCGAAAGGCCTGAAGATAAAGTCCGAAAGTTTTTGTCAATAATCGGTAATTATCTATTTTTGTCATGCTATAGATAAGACTTGTTGGAAAATGATAGCTCGTTTGAAAGTTAATTCTCGTCTGTGGAAAAAAATTTTTGTGATTAAATTTTGCAGGTTCTTTTGCGGAAAACCGCGAAACCACACGTGAAATCTAATCTTTTCATGGTTTTGTGCAAAAATTCCTAAGAAAATGAAAAACAAAAAGAAATAAGTGTACATTGAACTGCGAATCTTTCTTATTCACATAAAAATTTAAAATTAATGAAGAAAACTGGAGATGAAAATATCAACTTTTTTCCTTTTATGGTGTACTGTTAAAAGCTCTAATAAACACCCACCCAAAGCCTTGAAAATTGTATAAACACCCGCCTCTAATAAACTTTCCTCTCAAATAAACGCCCCCTGAAATGACTGATGTTATTGTATTTAACTGTTAACTGAATGCGTATAGTATTACTTTAAAGGAAGAAACTTTTCTCAAGAAATTTTTGTGGTTTCGCAGTTATTTGACATTTTCGCAAATGTTTCTTCCGAGAAACCTTTCAAGATTAGACATCTGTGAAACTTTGTTTATGTTAAATATTTCAAACGTCAATGAAATCGCTTAGAGTAGAATTTATCATTTTTGTTTAAGTTAATGACCGTTTTTTAGTCCGGGGGTAGGGAGGAATAATTCTACACTTTTGGGGGAAATACTTTTGCTGGGCTTTAGAGTCATTTCAGGTATGCTGGTATGCTGATTTCAAAAATCTTGGTCTATTAGGCTAATGATGGGGCAAATTTCCACTTTTGGGCAATTAAAATGATAATTTTAGTTTTCAATGCTTCCTTCGAAAGTGAGATTTTGTAGGTTTGAATTTGTGAAATCCGACTGTTCAAGTAGAAAGAGCATGAAAAATACTTTCAAAATATGGTATGGTTTGTTAGGTTTAAATAAACCATTCCCAAGTTATTTCACTTTAAAAATCGGAAATCTTACGAAATTATGCTGAGTCAGCATTTTTTACAAAGAAGTGTAGGATTATTCCTCCTTGCCATGGACTATTTCTTCAATTCGCAAAATTTACCTTGACGGATAAAAACCTTGCGAAAAAAATAGTGCAGAAGAAAGAATTGCAATATTAAAAATGGGAAAATTTTGCCACTTTTAGTATTCCGCATATTTCAGTGAGAGGCAGCCATTCGCATTTCTTTCTTCTTAGTTCTTCAGTTATGAATAGCAATTTGCATTTTCATTGTTGATTTTGCATTGTTTAATAATATCCAAAATATGATCAAATGAAGAAAACTAAACATATTTGAGCTATATACAATGTGTCCCGAAAAATTGTAATCAAAGTTAATTATTGTTTTTTTGGTGCGTATGTCGTTTTCCAAGGCATGAATATTAAATCATTAGAAATTTGATATTTCAGGCTTATCACTGATACATTTTTTTCCTCAAAAGTAGAACTGAGTGAAGAGAAATTCAAAAAAACATTTTCCGAAACACTCATTAACAGTTTTGCGATCAATAAAAAGCTTAAACAATAAAAATTTTGCGTCATTACAAAGGCATTTTGACTGGTTGATAAGATTTCTCAAGTGACAAATAAAGTGTACAAAGGAACAGCTGATTTTATTACAATGCAGATCTGATAATACAACTTTGTTGACATAAAAACGAGGTGGGACTTGATGATAAATAATCTCAAGAAATGTCTACCGGGTTTGATGGAAAGATAAAAATCACCTCTTTCAACCGTGTTTAAAAACAGGATTTCATTCTCTCACATAACGCCACAGAGAGACTGTGCCTGCTACACTATCCCTTAACTGATTACCTTAACTGAAAAATATGAAAGTCTGCGAACACCGGATGGTTATATTCAATTTTCAAGGAAGTATTTCTATTTACTGCACTAATTCGGCGAGTATAGTACGGATTTTTCACTTTTTACCTGAGGATCTTTAAGTATCCTGAAAATATTTTAAATATATTATACCCAAATATTGAGCCTGAGGGTCCTGAGGTATTATCGGGAAAGCACAAATTTCAAGTTTCTGAAACCTAGTCACAAATTTCAAGTTTCTGAGACCTAGTTACAAATTTCAAGTTCCTGAGACCTAGTCAAAAACTTCAATTTCCTGAGACCTAGTTACAAATTCCAAGCTTCTGAAACTTAGTCACAAACTTCAAGTTCCTGAGACTTAGTTACAAATTCCAAGCTTCTGAAACCTAGTCACAAACTTCAAGTTCCTGAAACCTAGTTACAAATTCCAAGTTTCTGAGACCCAGTCACAAATTTCAAATTTCGGAAACCTAGTCACAAATTTTACTTTATTTCCATCATTTCAAAGTATGCTCAGAGCCCTGAGGTTATCCTGAGAGAACCTGATGACCCCAATGATCCTGAGGTTCAATACTTAACGCCATTAATTAAGAAAGTATGCTCAGGGTCTTGAGCTATCCTTAGAGAACCTGAGGACCCTCAGGATCCTGAGGTGTTAAATAAAAAATCCGTGCTAAAGTGAATTCGGCACGCACTCGCTTCACGTACAACAGGGTTGATGTAAACTTTGTGAATTTACATCTTACAAAATAATTTCATAATAGCGTAGTCATTATTATGAACATATTATCAAATTTGTATTGCGATAAAATATTATATGAGGTTAAAATAAAAAAAATTAATTAATTAATTTTCTTATCACATAACTCTAAATGAAAGAGATTTGCAAGGGGGTAAAATATTGACAAAAATTTCGTAAGTACATTATGAATAATAAACATAAATCGCTCACACATATTTTCACAGAAGAATTACAAAAAATAAAAAGAAAAATAATAATACTCAACAAAATATAACACAAAGATTGTACACAATTGTTATTTTTCTCTTCGACTATTTGCGACTAAATTTGGTCAAAGTAGCACTATGTCTTTGAAATAGGTATAATTTCTTGATGCCTATTAATAGTTTACTTCATTCATCCAGTGTCCAGAAATATAGATTTAAAGTTTTAGAAGTGTTGAAAAATTTTTGAAAAAGCAGTGGTCATATTATGGCGCCATATGAAAAACTTATTCTAAAAAAAACACACCCTTATGACAGTTACAATGTGCTGTTGGAACTTGCATAGAACGAAATATTATTGCAATGTTTGATAGCATAATCTTTAATATCCTGCAAAAAACCTCATACTTTAAAACATGGAGTCCGGCCTCTTTTCTTTTTATCCGGATATCGTCATCTTATTCGAATGATACATGATACCGGAACATAAACGAACATCCTTCGTACTCGAAGCTTTAGTTAGTGTAAAGTGTGGAGTAAAACAATAATTTTACGCTTGTACGTTTGACCATCGTATAAAAAATTGCGCTGCAAGTTTTAAAAATATTTCGGTGAGTGTTACCCAGAAACTGTGACAACAAATCGCCAGAAATATATAATAACTTGTCTTTCTTATATCCTTTTAAATTCTATCAGCTTTATGAAGTGAAGGTGATAACTGATCGTAAAAACAACTTAAGATACTTAAGATTTTAATGCGTTTTTAATATAATTAGGTAGCTCTTCTCCTTCTTTCGTTTGGTATAAAAATTATTTCATTTTAAAAATCATGTCACATGCTATAGTGAATAATGTTTTGGGTAACCTTTTTTGAGACACACTGTAGATATTGAACATGTTATTGTTTTTAAGATAACTTGTCTTTCTTATATTTTATCAAATTCTATCAGCTTTATGAACTGAAGTTGAATGAAATAAATTGTGAAGTCTATTTAATGAATTGTTTTTGGTTTATTTTATAGTCATAAGTTTAAATCAACGATATGCATTTTGAACTGAGGTGTATTTTAAAAGCGTGTCAGCAAAGACGGAAGAAATATTTGGAAGAAAAATCTATTACTTACTCTTTGATTTTGTAGTTTGCTGAAAGGCGTTTCGTAACACAAATAGCCGTGGTTGGATTCATTTCTTGAAGTTTTCTTCCGTATATATCGTTTCAAACAAAAAGTGACGTTGAAATTCATGATAAGTGATTTGTTAATTCTCTGACTGACTGAAAAGACAACTTATACCTGAAGTTGGTTGGATGCGAGAAATAAACATCATCTCATTATAAATAATGATGTTTTCCTATTATTTTGTAATGTGTTGTTTTTATTCTCTAGATTTTACTTTTTAGACTATGTATTCCTTTTCTCTTACTTCTGTGGGCTCAAACACACTCTAAGATTTTACATTATTGTACACCCCTCACTCCCCATTTCTATGTTCGCCATTTACGTTATTTTCGTTGTTTTGTCCCTGTCCTGGTTGTATTATTGTCTCGTCTATTCGTTTTTGTTTTAATTTCGCTGTTAAAAGCCTTTTTAAAATCAACAAACACAATTGCACCTTAGAGATTCTTACTTTTCACACCCTCAATAAATCTCCGCAGTGTTAGTATGTGTGAGGTGGTAGACCTTCCTGGACGAAAACTGTTTTGAATATTTCGAAGCAGAGGCTCTATTGCAGGTTGAATTCGATTTAATAGCATTTTGTTTGCTATCTAGGCAGCAATTGAAGTAAGAGAAAGATCGCCCGATTCAGGTAAAGGAATAATGTTTAGATTGACCATTGTTGTGGTTTCTCTTTTCGAAGGATGCGGTTAGCGAAATCTAGTATGATCTCGTCAAAATCACAATGTTTCAAAACTTCTGATGTTAGTCCATCGGGATCAGTTTCTTAACAGTTCTATATTCCTCCATTGTGAATTCTTCCTCACTGATATTGAGATGATCAAATACAGCATCTATCTCTTGGTTTTCATCTGTTACAGTTGGCTTCTTTCCTAGTAGTTCAGAAAAATGATTGTACCAACTCTGAATTCTTTCTTGTTTGTTGCTCCCTTTTATCATTCCTTTTTTGGCCTTAGTCCAACCTACACGCTTTTTTATGAGAAAACACTACTTTATAAGAAAATTGTCAGGAAAAATGTCAAAATTCTATGTAAAAGCTAATATGTACAACCTGATATTTGAGATTCTAAAATCCTTTTGTGTTAGACAACTTGATAAATTAGAGTAGAAAGCATAACCTGAAGATAAACATTCAATTTGAAAAAAAAAAAATTCTTATCCTGAGACTCTATATCAAGATAAAGTTTTTACAGATTTTTATTACTCTATTTCTAGTAGGCCATCAACTTTGAAAACCAGAGGATAAATAAAACGTCTTAGGAGGTTGTGCTGGACGCGAGGAATATTTATAGACATAATAATATGCTCTACAAAATGTTTTTAAGAAACTGTTTGAATCTGAAGAGAGAGAATAAGCACCCGTGGAAAAAGCACCCATTTCATTCCATTTACGGATAAGCGCATTACCGTTTATTTACGGTAGCCTTCGAGCAGACCTAAGCTTATAAAAAAAATGTATAATACGGAAGAGAAAAAGTAAAATATACGTGTCATCGTTGTTATTGCCCTAATGAAACCAGGGAAACGAATTGTAAACATTAAAGTTCAGCAACAAAGTCAGAGGAAGAGGCAAAGGTTGTCTCAATCTTTCCTGGATCAATTTTTTTCTTTTTTTTTTCTTTGAGTCAAATGATCCTGCAGTTATTGTTGTACTCTCGAAAATACGAATTTTGACTGATTGGCAAACAAACTCTTATAGATCCCGTAATCTTATGTTAAGATTGCAGAGGTTGACAACCCTTCCACTTTTCGCTCAATCTTCACTACTTTAGCGCATCAGTAGTAGCTATCAGTAAGATAATCTGCTCTATGCGGTAAGTGCAAAAGGTGCTTGCTGTGGTTAAACGCTCCACCGAAAAATAAGACTTCTTGTCAAGTTCTAATTGATGAGCAATTTTCAGCAACAAATTACTTATAACACTGTATTTTTTAGTTGTTAGACTACATGAATATATTTAAAAAGCGTAAAAAATGAATGGACTATTGTTGACAGCATGCCTTTTTCTATGCACTTTTTGCTTTGCTGTATGTGAGTGTCCACCTGATCAAGAAGAATGTGTGTATTATTTTTCCATCAAGGAGAGACTGACAATGCTTCATCGTATGGGGTTTGTGTATGCAAAGAAAGGAAAACTATACACGCACTTTAACGGAACACAAGTAAGAAATTATCCCTATCCAAAGCGAAAAAATTACTTAAAAATTGTCTTCAGTGACCAATAACCAGTCAAATATTTCTAAGATCGTCAAAACTAGATCTTTCCCTCCCTTCTTGTACGCAAACGTAAGCTTTTACTAGAACTCCCTTTTTGCGTACGTACTTCAATTTTATTTACCCCCGTCTACCCTTAATCAACTTTCCTGTAGCTTCAATTTCCTTACGCACAACGTGGAAGACCTCTACCCCCAGTGGATGTACAATAAATCCAGTCTTCATCACTAAATAAAATTCTGTCAACATTTTGGCTAAGGAAAGCTAAATATCCCTAGTTGATATTGGTAATTTTTTTACTTCCTTGATGATATCTTATTATCTAACAGCTTTTTACTGAAAGTGAGTTTAAATTCACTTTTATTTCCTTATAATGTGTTGAGTTGAGTTGAAGTCACATAAATAAAAACAGAACAAAATGTTGAAAAAACCATAAAACATAGCTTAAGATTTTAATCGATTCATTTTTTGTCATTGAAACTATATAGTAACATAAATTAGGTACGGGGGACGTGTGGTACTCTTTTCACCTCATTCAAAAAACCCCACAAAATCCACTCCTCAGTTTTCCTCTTTGGTTGAGTGGAAATATTGAAACATAGCATGGATTAGGCTAAAAACACCCAAAGTTATAATTGTATAAGGACACGTTTTTTTTACTGTACTAAATTGTGACGTCATAAAGTCAAAAAGTCACAAAATTTGGGAAAAATGCTGAACAAACAAGTAAATTCCCATGAAAACTTGCATATTAATGTATTTTCATATACACTATATGTTGGAAGTAACAAAATTCAATATTTGGAGTACTTTAGGATCAAATAATCGATGAGTAGTTTTTGTTTTACACCCTTCCAAGTCCTGCTAACAGTAACAAAGTCTCTTTAAGATTGTAATGTTACCAAATTTAGGGAAATTTTTTGAAATTTTGGAGAAAATGCTTCAAAACTGGTCCCACTAAGAGTTCCAAAACGTGTCCAGAACTTTTAAAAGTTTTCAAAAATCATTCGATTTATGGTTATGGTTTTCGAGGTGGCATAAACCCGTCGTTTCAAATGTTCTCCAGTAATTTTTCTTCGAATTCTTAAAACCATAACCATCTGGTTGTGTTGCCTGCGTTGACCCAAATCGAGACTACGAATTGGTGAGAAACTTTGCCCTTACAGGTGACATATATCGCCCCCTCAACAACGATACGCAAGCTTCGTGATTAGCCTTGAATACATAATTTTCTACATAAGTTTTTTTTATGACAGTGTGACTATAACAAATAATTACATTATACATTACATTGATTTAAAGAATTTCTCCTAACAATATAAACTTTTAACTCACCCAGAATAATGAGATGTAATGCAAATATAAGTCAGTCTGGTGTTCAATAGTTATACAGCATGCTTTTCTTTCTAAAGTTATTCTAAAGCATGAATTATCCTCATTGTTTTAGGTTCCCATTGATGAAGTGGTGACAGTTGATGGTGTCAATCGAATGACAATTACTGTCAATGAAACTATTCCTGGTCCACCAATTATAGTTTATGAGGGTCAAACTGTAATTGTACATGTCCATAATAATCTGTTAAGTGATTCAGCTACAATTCATTGGCATGGTTTGCCTCAGGAAGGAACACCTTGGATGGATGGAGTTGGCTGGGTTTCACAATGTCCCATAATGTCCGGACAAACATTCACCTATAAATTCAAGGTAGACTTTTTATCTATGGAAATTTTGCTCAACTCGATCTTTAGCTATATGTCAACTCGATCTTTAACGATATGTCAACTCAATCTTTAGCGATATGTCATCTCGATCTTCAGTTATATGTCATCTCGGCAATGGAAATGTCGATTATAATTTAAAAAAAATTCTAGAGGACGGCCAAAAAACTTTACGTTTTCAAAGCAACATAGATATTAATAAATCTTACATAAAATTCAGAAGGTCAAAGCCCGGTGAAAGGCTAGCTACCCCCCTCCCCCCGCCTGGGTTTTAGCCCCCCCCCCCTAAAACTGGATTGACAACAACCCCCGGATGATAGCCCGTTAGACTGTTAGCTAGCCCCCCCCCCCCACCTGCAACAGCTGACAGTCAGGGGGCTGCATATTTGCATTATATGTCTCTTACTTTTTAAGCATAAGTCGTGGCGTTGAAATATAGAATTTTTCACCTTGACGAATTTAGCCCGGATTTCTGGCGTTCGTCCCCCCTTCTCCACTGGATATTAAAAATTAGTGGGATGAATATTTAGGCCACCAGTTTGCGGTAAGGTAATTTGTACATATTCATAAAGGAAAATTATCAAATTAAGCTAAGCCGACACCTTGTATGATTATTTGATAAATTTCATAATAGGCATCTCCCAAAGGGACATTTTGGTACCATAGTCACGTTGGAGCACAACGATCAAACGGGTTGTTTGGTGCGTTTATCATTAAGGAGAAACCAAAACAAAACGTTCGATTGCCTGAAGATAAAATTATGATTGTTGGTGATTGGTATCATGAAAGCGCTGAGGAGGTACAAGTGAAAGTTTTTTATAATTTTAGTGTTATGTATCCAGAATAACCTCTCCACTTCTATATGAACTGATATCATTGAGTGTACTGCCTTCTTGAGAGCAAATTTAGGGAACCTTTTGGAGTTAGCGGCGAGGTTGTTGTCATCACTGAAAGGTTTGGACCAGCGTCAAACTCATATATCGACTGTAAACATCAATAAACAAAAGACGCTATTCTAACATCCATGTATCTCACTGAGCTGTGGCTGAGTAGTTAATTAAGGAGCTGGGTGAACGGGGGTTTCGAGTTCAACCCCCAAGAATCATTCAATAGTTTCATTCATAAGGTGAAAAAACACTGGATGAAATTCAAAAGGGATCTAAAAATTTTCACTAGGAAAGGACTATACTGCAAAATACCAAGGGGATATAAGTAAACTATCACAGAACGTGGAACACTAAAAAGTGTTCCTAACCTAAGACTAAAATTTGCTTTGTAAAAGTCTAATAAATTTAGAAATCTTCATAAATAGTTTCATAGAAAAATATTATTTGTTGAAACTTGTTCTAGTTACATTTCAAGCATGTCTATGGCAACTTTAATGGAACTCATATCTACTGGCTGACTTCATCACATGATGGCGCAATGTTTTCTGGGGTACCATGGGTTAGCGCATTGATAAATGGCAAAGGAAGATACTTGAATCCTAAAACAGGTATGATATATGAGAAACATAACTATTTAATTTGTTCCATTGGTATCAAGAGTGTAGAGTGTTTGCTTAATCACAAAATGTTCACATATAAGTGACAAGTGCTTCCTTAGAGGAAGAATGATATTCAAAAAACTAAAAACCGTAAGCGTATTATAGGCCTGTCATGCGAGAACGGACATTCATACGGTAAGAAAATCAAACAGGTTTTCCTCCTTTCCGGGCGCAACTCCGGTTGTGCGTTATTTTTTACTTAGAGAGGTCTTTTAATTTAGACTATGGTATAGTTTACTCGATGTGTCGCTAGCATCTTTCTATCAAAAATATTTTTATGAACTCTCACAAAAAACATTTTTCAGGCCTTACAGTTGGAGTGTGATCTT
>JAUBWS010108687.1:0-10223 GCA_032270445.1 Darlingtonia californica
CCCCCCCCCCCCCCCCCCCCCCCCCCCCCCCCCCCCCCCCCCCCCCCCCCCCCCCCCCCCCCCCCCCCCAAAAAAATAAAAAATGAAAATAAAGAAGGGTAAAAAGAAAAGAGAACAAAAGAGAAAAAGAGACGGTGTGTGAGAGTAAATATACCAAATAGTGTTCCTACTTCATTTTTGTGCTCCTAAAACATATAAAGATACAGCACTTTTTTGATTAATCATAAATTTCTGAGGTTTGTTAATAGTTAAATATAAAATTTAGATCACGTTTAAGCCAAAGTAGACCCCTAATATTCAAAAAACTTTTCTTGGCCCGTCACCTCCAACCATGGTGGGGCTTCCTTACTCAGTTCACTATATTATATATGGCACCCCCACTTTCAAAAACGATTTGCCGGCCCTGGTTAAATGTAAATGTTAGTATATGTTTCGTTCTTATGATGGTATTTAAAGTCAATTTTGTTGTTTTGTTTTAGTACTCTTTGATTTCGAGGTTGGTTTTTGGTGTTTTTACTTTTTGCTCATAATTTTAAAAGTGGTTTTTCAGTGTATTTTTTTGTTACAAGTGAAAGATTTTTAATTCTGTTTGGGATCTCACTAGATAGCCAAGTGAAAAGACATTCGTAGATAAATAGTCAGATTGTCATAAAAATCATATAAAGAGTTACAGTGCGCCAAAAATCGCAAAAATTCTTTGGTTTATTTTCACATATTTTGACGATGACAATATTTGACATAAGTCTTCTGAGAATAATCATGATAGTCATCAGATACCATCAGTGGCAATAAATAATACGTAAAGAATTCGTGGTAAAAAATTACCCAAATTTTTGTATTTCAAAAATACTTTTGGTGTCATTTGTGCCAAAACTCTTTGAAAATTGACACCTACTCTCCCCATTTTAAGCATTAACTGTCCAGTCAATTCAGTTCGAAAAGTTTTCTAGTAAGTGTAAAAATAAATTACATTTATTAATTGTTGCGAAATCGTGTTTGCCAGCTTAATTTTTGTTTGAAAAAGTTATTTAGCAAAAAACCAACTGGTCTTGGATTTTTTTATCCTCTCATAATATAAAATAGCGTAACGCTGTATAGTTTGTTTTTATTTCCAAACTAAAAGGCCCATATTTGTGGAAGGTTTATTATTGTATTTAGATACTACTGTTTAATCTTAAATGTTTACATTTGCTATATTGAATTTATCGTTTTTTATTGTACAGATTTTTTCCGAACTACAATTTCCATTTTTAATTTCATGGTACAACAAAAAGGGCTAATATGACAACGTTGTTTTTGTTGTAGATCGCTTTTGACCCGGAAACTTTGATGGTTTTGTTGTATCGAAACACTAGAATATCGTTTATTCGGTTTCTGCACATAGCTTCTTATTGCAGTTGTACCTGACAAAACCTTGTGTTATCCATCCTTCTGTTGGTTTATGTACCAAAGTGTTTTTTATTGCAATGCTCCTGTTAAGTGATATTGATCCTTGTTGGCGATTGCTTTCCGTTTGTGTTTAAATGAAATGTATTTATAGCCGTGTAAAAACCAATAAATTACCTTGTATATTGAAGCTATCTGAAGGGAAAAAGAAGAAGCTAACTTCAATGGTTGAGCAGCGGTTGAAGCGCAAGGCTCTTGATCTGCTGGTTTTAAGCTGAAATCGTTACATTTAACATGCAGGTAACGCTCATTTTCATAAAATTTTTCTTGACAATTAAACCCTAATTGACAAAAAGTCAGCGTTAAGTCTTCCACTTATCGGCCAAAAAAAGGAGGCCTTACCTTTAGTCGTCCCAAAGTGACGAAATCTAACATTATGTAATATTGATTTTAGCATCGAAACTGTACAAATTATTACTTCTGTGCTGTTCTGAGCTGTGAAATATCGTTGAGCTTGAACAATTTTTCGGCACAAGTTTTCGTCACCCATTACAGATTTCGTTTCTTAGGGCCGATAAGATAACTGATATTTGTTCTTACGACAACAATTCGAAAATCAGGATCTGTTTTTCATGAAAATTCAAAAAAAAACTATTTGGATGTTTTTGATTTTTAACACTGTGTCATTCGTATTTACGGACCGCAATGTTTTTTTGTTTAGATTTCATAAATGAAGATTTTATTTTCATTATTCAAATCTATTAAAAGCTTATGGTAGGTTTTAAAAACTCTAACAATAATCATCTTTTAATAAAAACAATATATAAAACCTAAAGGGAAGCAGAATCTATTGAGAACATTTAAAATTTTATCAAATTACTACTTATGACGAATTCGACATGTGAAAATGTTTAGTGATTAATTTCTTCAAATTTCAATTGATTTGACAGACTTTTTCCATGTGGGTTTCATAAATTTGTTATGTAACGTTGTGTTTAATTCTTCAAAAACATTAAATATTTTCAGTTCAAGTGACCATATCTACAATAAGATAAAATATTGATAATTCTAAATCTCTTTTCACTTCAATGGGAAATTATAAAACCAATTAATAGAACAATTTTAGTTTGTTTTTTTCACTTTTCTTCATGTTAAATTTGGAACTTTCTTCTAAAACTTCATTAATTGTTGGCATGTATGAGTTTGTGAGATTGTGATAAACAAATTCGATAGGTCATCTAAAATTTCTTTTTAAATTCAATTTTGAATAATTTTCAATATAGATTGTGAAATATTTTGAGAATAGAATGAACAAATCAAATAATTTTTTCTTCTGTGTGTTCTTGATGGTTTTGCCAACATTTCAATAAGCAAGAACTTCTTCTGAATTTCTTGCTTTTTTGCACTTTTTTGAGCTTGAAAAACTTTTTTGTACTTTTTCTCTAAATCATGACAGCATTTCGGCCATTATGGATTTTCAAAATTTCTGGGTTTCCATAATGGGCTCAGTCAATGAAAACCCATTTCTCAATCAAAATATATAGGAATTTAAAGAACATAGTGTTCACTGTTTTTGTGCCGCACCTGAAGGAGTGTTTATTGCGGTAGAGAAAAATCAACGTCTTTCTATTGATCTTTATTTGTTATTACTATTTATTATTACTTATTTGTTACTACTAGTTATGTACGTTCTGAGAAAATATTGCGATAAAGTTGAAATTTCTGGCAAAATCTATATAACTTGGATAGAACTTCTTGAGGATCTAAGTGCGGTTTTTCGGGAGATTGCAAAACAAAAGTAAATCCCAGTATCTAGAATGTTCATAATTTTGTTCAAAAACCCCTACTAGAGGTATAAGTTAAATGAAACCCCGAAATAAAATCTACTTGAAATTGAACTTTCTAAAAAGCAAGATAAATCAATACGCAAATTTTTTTGCATTTAAATAAATTAAAATTTTTCTGCTCTCTTCAGTTAGCTGAAAGGAACTTGTATCGCTGAGCCACAACCATTTACGGCTGTTTTATTCCACCTGTTATCAAGCAATGAAACATTTTGCACTGCAATGGCTTAACCTTATTCAGGGCGGGGTATTTGGGTCTTTGAAAGGTTTGAAGGGACTCTTTATCACCCCCCCCCCCCTTCCATAACTTTTTATAAAGTAATGCTATGACGATGAAAGTTGGTAAGTATGTCCTACGTCATGTAAAGAAAGAAATGACAAAAAATGCTGATTATGGCGCCAAAATTTGTAATCTTATTTACTATGAACAGTATCAATAGAAATTACTAGAAACTGCTCATATATCCTTCTACTCAATGCGTTTGAAAGATATAAATATCGATTATTATTTGTTTAAATATTATTTTTATTTATAGTTATTTTTTGATGACACCTATTGTCACCAATGTCATCCTGTCGAAGAAATTAGTGATGATTATAAGCCGGGTTTGCATTTTTTTAATGTCTTTAAATGAATTTTAGAAAAGCTCCCAAAATTGCAAGCATGTAGCTGCTTTTTTTTTTAAATAGACATAATAATAAAACATAGTGGGTGGGGCTTGGGCTATACCGCATTTAAAGTTGTTTCAACGTCAATACAAAATTACTTCACAAAAACGACGATATATCTTCCTTGAAATACTCAGCCTTATTTCCAACCTCATCTTTAACACTTCGATAAAAAGGAAGTTTGCAGAAAAGAAACTATTGCATCACATCATTTAGAAATTCATATAGAAATCTGGAGTTTTCTATCTTTGACTTCTTAAGATTTTAATTTAGTCCTTTTATATTCAAAACATTGTTCGTGGTGGTGTCACTAAAGTGAAAATGAACACTGTTACATAAAAACAAAAAAGTACTTTGCTGGTGGCTATATTTTTTCCTCATAAAAAATTCATAGAACTGAAAAAAATGAATAAGTGAAATAGTACCCTTCTTGTTTCCTCATTTCAACTTCAGTTGATGATATTAGAAAGTTTCTTTAGCATATTCCCATAAGCAAGGAGAACAAAATGTGAGATTGGTTGAAGTAAAGATTTTCAATTCAATTGTTGGAGGAAGGAACAGTGGATTATGTCTGCGATTCGAAATATAGGATTCCTACATTTTTACCATGGTAATACTGGCTTGTTAAATATTACCACTACCTTGTTACTGGGAACGTTGATTATAGACTATGACCAAAAGAAATATGGTAGTAAGTAAGCAGAAGGATCCACTGTTGGCAGCGTCTGAACAGCGAGGTAGGGTCTACTCCCTTTTCTTAGAGCTAGACAAGTAGACGGAGGCTACCATCATGTCTGAACCAGAAATAGTTCGATTGATAGATGAAGCTTCTACTGACTGAGCTATCCGACCTGTATGGTGATTTGTCTCTAGCTATTGCTTTCTACACGCGAATAGTCTAAGCAAAGAAAGGTTGTTGTCCCACTTTGAAATGCGTGTTAAAGGTTTTGAATATTCTCTGCAAGAACTTAAAAAGAATTGTTAAAAATAGGCAGCTGTTAATTTATCGGACGAAAAGTAACGAAGTTATTCGAAGATAACAAAAATCTTGTCCGAAGAATATGTTTTGTGACATAGTTTTGTCCGTAATGTAACAAGCATCAGATTGCGATTAATGTAAAAGGGGGATGACGAATTGTACGATTATTTACTCAACCTCTTTAGCTCTTCATGAACTGTTATCAACCAGCGTCCTGCCTTTCTGGAAACTCCTCAGGTTACCATCCAGAATTAACAGTGATTGGAAAATGTCACTACTGTAAACTCAAGGGAGACGAACTCTGTTCTGAGAAGTCTGTTTTGAGCATCCAGCGCCTTCACAATTAAGCCTCTATACTGTTGCCAGATTGTAGCTAGATATCATGTGTGATCTATATAAGACGAGAATCGGAAAATGATAAACTCTAGTTTACATGCAAGTACAAGTTTTTCTGTTTGTTAGTGATAGTTGGCTAAGCCAAGTAAAAAAAGGATTAATATAGAGATAGAACAATGTATTAGTTACTTCATGTAAGATTTCTACTAGTTCAAATACCTATTTTTGTAACTGGCTAGATATAGGTACCATACCTTTTCAAGGAAGTAAATATATTATCTTCCGGTATCTGATGGCCTTTGCATATAGTCTATCTTTCAATTCCCGCACACATAAAAGTTTTCTATAGAAAAACCTATAATTTTTTTTCGAACAATCGAGACAAATATGTTTAGATGCCTCGTTCTTTCAAACATATTCGACAAACTATGCTGCGGAAAACTTTAATGTGCGGGTTTTGAAAGATAAACACTCTCTTTGGATAGTTAGCATGAGTTAGTGACTAGTTATTGAGTTAGACAATTTAGCTGACTGATGCCATCGCTAAAAAAGTAAAATGTATCTCTGTGAAGAAATGTAAACATAGTTATTACACTGTAATATAATGACTATAGTTCCACATTTTTACTTTCATCTGTTTTGTATGAGATATCAATGAACCTGATTTAAACAATCCAAACAAGTCTAAAACGTATAAAGTGAACTTCTTTATTTCCGTGAGACCATGGCGTTGCAAAAAATCCACCATTGTCTTATTAAAATCATAGCGAATTTCGCTAGAATTAAAAAAAAAACTTTTTTTGCTGGTGTTTGGTTTATAGAAACTCTGATCTTTTCTCCACCGAAGTCATTATCTACCAGCTTGCGTAACTCATTTTTCTTTAATATATGCCTTTTGGGATAGAATGCTTCACGTTTCTTTCTTCTTAATTTTCTTTGCTGTTTGGAATCTGATTAAAGAAATACTTTAAAACCTCGTTTTCCTGTAGTTATCAAATATATTTTTGATTTTATCAAGTCGCCCCCGCCCCGCCTACTTTCCAGTAATGATTATATTGAAGACCAGATCAGACTTAGATAAATCTTCTGATAATGCTGAACGATAGGTTTTATTATATTAACAGTCTTTCTTTTCTTCTTGTAAGTTAGTAAAATCTTTTTTGTTCTTTCTTCTCAAAAAAAATAATAACTAAGAAGTAATTGAAAAATGATTGAATTATACTTGTTTATTTGAATTGAATAAAAATCTTCAAAAAGCGATTAAGAGTGATACGGACGGCGACATATATGTTTGTTCATCACAGCAAAGTGCCCAGACCAGGGACTGCTCACCTGGAAGAAGAAATGGACAAATAAATTGAGGTCAAACATGAGAAAAAAATTTTTGGACTTGACGAAAAATCTGTCTGATAGTTTTTTCCGGATTTGGTACTTTTATTTAAATGCATAAATCTGGCTGAATGGCTGCAAACTTTAGCATATTGCACATTAACAATCATTAAACGATATGAGAGCTAAATATAACCGCTCGATGGTAGTTCTCGCTTTATGAAGTGACTTATTGCGAGCTGAGATCATTTGAAATGATGGGAAATTTTTCTTGTGGTGCTATTGTTTTTATTTTTATCACAAATTAGCTGTTGTAGATATTTTTGGCACGTTTAAAAGCAACCTACAAATTCAAGCTGTTTTTGAACCAGCGAGAGAACGTTGATTTCTTTTATGTTTTGCACAGCATCCACTAATAAAAGTTGTGAAGAAAAAATGACTATATTTTTTCTTGCATTTTACATAAATGTCTTACTATTTTCAATGGTGTATACGCAATTATATATCTTGAAAAGCGTAACAATTCAACCAGCTACTGGAACCAAAGCAAAGCTTTATAGGAATTTTATTGAAAAGAATTTTCAAAGATATTGTTTTCATAACAGAAAACTAATTCGACAAAAACTGTTTAGTAAAACAACGGGGAACGAAATGTTTTAAAAACGAAGGTCTCATTTATTTTACTAATCTCTTTAAAACATTCCATTAAAAACCAAGCGCTTATTCTTGAAGAATTTTTCTTCTACAGTATTTTTATATTTTTGTTTGAGTGCCAACCATGTTACTATTGTTTCTTTATTACATTGTACCACTTCTGGATTAATAGTACCACCTTTCAAAAGATTTATCTAACATCAAGACACAGTAAGTACCTATTTTGATAAAAAACATTCAAAACAAGAACTGATATAAGGAGGGGAAGGATTATCTAGCCATGTTTGAAAAACAAAGATATCGTTATAATCATACAGCTGGAGTGAATTTCATGTACAACCCACTATGCCAGTTTACTAGTAAATAATTGTTTGGCGCAGTTAATTTGTGGTATAATTCTTTTTCAATAATTCAAATAGCAAAGTTATTAGCTGAAATTTTCTTTCTCATTATTGTAAATTTTTGTGAATTTTCATGGTTATCGTCAAAAGAATTCAATAACTTGAGAAAGTAAAGTATATACATTGGCTCATATTTAGGAAACCGCTATTGCAATTATTTGTGGAAGATTTTTGTCATGAATCGAAGCATTCTTATATTAAGATAAGATTGTTGAATTGTGCCACGTTACATTTGCATCCATATCGACTTTCGGTGTCTTTACTTTTACAATTTTTGTTGAAAACTACAATTGTTGTTGTTAGCTATGTGTTATATGTTATATAAATAAAGTTTGGCCCACAATGGGGAAGATGTGAACAGATTGGCATTGGCAGTGGTGGAATGATCTTTAGAGGGTTTTGCCTATATATGTCAGCAGTTAATAGATCTCAATATCCATGACAAGTTTCTATATGAACAACACTAGCAGAGTGTGTACATCTTGCATTTGAGGACCATAAAAGTTTTCCGTAGTAAAACTTGTCAAAAGTGTTTTAATGAACTAGTCATCTAAAGATATTTGTCTCAATTATTCCAAAAAAAGGTAAGAAACTTTTCTACGGCAAACTTTAATGGTCCTCAAACAAAGGGATAAACTGTATGACCGTGTTCCCCCTTTTTCTGTTTATTGCTTTAATGGAAAACTTTTAAATTTCTTCAAATTTCAAAATTCAAAATTTTAAATTTTCTTTTTAAAGTATAATTACATATCAATCTTAGTATCATACCTCAGCCTTCATTTGTATCGAGGCAGTTCTTTGCAGTATACTTGCAACACATAGTAGAACATATTGTTTTATTCTATTTTCTTGTTGTTTCAGGCGGTATTTCTTTCACTCAATTATTGGTCAATGTTTTTCAAGCGATCGCTTAGAAATTCAAGACTGTAAGAAACTTCTTATACAGTCTTCTTACTGGAAACAATAGTCAGACATGGGTTAAGGTATATTTGGTGCTATTTCTAGTTTATTCTTAATCTGCTGTATACTAAGCACAGCGAAGATGATATGCTTGTATGTGTTTCATTCGTCACAAGAACATAGATATGACTCTTTTCTTTATAAGAACCAGATAATTTTTGCCCACGATCAATGTTCTTATTCTCGATTGTTCTTATTCATGTTCTTATCTCTAAATTCTAAAAACAACATTTCAACATTTTTGAGATCGATAGTGTTATTTCAAAAATAAATTTCTCTACCATTGGCCAAAATTTTAAAATAGGCAATTGATAAACCAATTAATCACTTAAAATACTTGTGATATTGCATAATTTACGCTGTTTTTATTTCAACCAAAATGAACTGAGCCTCAGCTTGTTCTTAAGCTTGTTCTTATTTTTGGAACAATCTGCGAGCTTCAATGTTCTTATAAAATTTGTTCCTACAAAAAAAGAGTGTATAGAGATACGTGCAGTCATACATGCATTGCCAAGGCGTGGTGTACTTTGTACAAAAACATTGCTAATACTTAATATCGCACGCGTATTCTGCTGTTGAATACATGAAAAAAGTTTACGGCGGTGTCACAAAAATGGGTTTGGAAACTGCAACGTTTTGTGATGCGCGCATATCTTTTTCAAGCTATTGGTCTTAGAAGAACAATAAATAATGGATTAGAAATCTATAAGTGTTTGAATTTTCTTAAGTTATGTTTCTTATAACATATAACCAATATCTAGCTAGCTAATTTAATTTGCTTTTATAAAAGGTTTTATTGAAAGAATCACTTCTGTTTCCCATGTTGGTTTTAGCCATGACTATTTCCATTTTGCAGCAGCTTTTTGTGAACCATCAATAAGAAAAAACTTGCCATCTACATTTGTCAAAAAAAAGTAACTTTACACAACATGAGAGGCAGGTAAAGTTAGTGAAATAATATTTCTATTTGAAGTACTAATGGCATTTTGATACTTTAATTTGCGACTTCTTTTAGGTTCAATTGTTGCGACAGCTTTAAATATCTCTGCAAGGTTACATCAATATTTACATGGTATTAAAATATAAAATAAAATGAATATTGGCTACTTTATACTACAGTGAATTTCAAGATATGGAAACATGAAATATTAGTGCAACAATATGTGCCAGTGTGGGACTATCCACTTTTTAAAACACACTGTATATTTTGATCCTTGTTGTAAGAATGAAATATTGCTTTGAGCTTTCCATGCTAATGCATTGTTCTTTGTTCTACCATGAATTGTCTATGCCTTTTGGGCAATCTCTTGTTTTTGTTACTTGACGCTCATAAAACTGATCAAAACAATTTAAATATGTTATGTCTATATTTTTATTCGTTTCGTTTCAGCTCAAAAATAAACATAAAACACATAAGAGAGGCAAGAATTTTGGTGGTAGCGCAGAAGAGAGAAGCTACAAGAGCAAAATAGAAAAAATGTCAGATTTTACTGGCATGCAAATCTTTAGCTTAGTAGCTTTCTCAGTGATCCTGTTTCTTGGTTCCATCGGTAACTTATTGGTCATATATGTTTATGGATTCACCAAGAGAAAGAGGTTCATTAAATTCGAACGTCTTATGCTCATGTTGGGCATATTTGACTTCATTGCATCCGTCACAAACCC
>JAUBWS010108709.1:0-10221 GCA_032270445.1 Darlingtonia californica
AAAGCAAATATACTGAGTTTGCTACACTTTAAAATAATTACCATAACAAGAAAAATAACTACAGTGTAAATAAAAAAAAAGGGACAGGTGTTGGAACCTTTTTTGCAAATTCTGTTATACTCACTATAATAGGATGTCAAATGACTTTAATATATATAGATAACTTTTTAATTTTTTCTACAAATGCGTCAGAAAATATTTTGTTACATTTGGACAACTTTTATACATTTTACGGACCAGAACTAGAGATTTTGGTTTGGTCTGTAAAATATACACTTAACTATATTGTCCCCCTACCTTCGGAATTCATTGTATACTTTCCTTTAGCGAAGTTTCAAGTTATTAACTATCAAATTACGGAAGATATTGAGAATCTATTGAGTAAGCAACAGTCAGGTATTTTTCTGGTCTGTAAATTATAAAACGTCTAATAATTTACGAACCAGTATAGTAGGTAACTTCAAATTTTAGTATGTTGTGAAATGTTGTAATACCTGGCAGAAAAAATATTTTTTATTCAATTTTTTTGTATTTTACAGACCAATATAATGAAAATTTAGTTTCAGTCTGTAAAATAGACACAGGTCACGTGATGGTATTGAAATTTTTTTTAAATATTCAGAATTTATTGTATGCTAATACTTGACAAAGTTTCAAGTTTATATCTTCCATAGTTCATAAGATATTAACGATTTAGTGATTTTTAGGGCGTGTCCAATCTGGTCTGTAAAATACAAGGAAATTGAAAAAAAAATTGCAACGCATGCTAATTTTACTTCTCTTCCATCGTAGTTTCCAAAAATACAAAAAATTTGCTTCTAACCAAAACTAAAAGCGACTCTGGATTTTACGACATCTTGACCTGGACTATAATATTTTGAACACTGCCAAAAAAATTCACGCGATAATAAAAATTTTAAACACCAGTAAAACTTCACAATTTTTGGGAGCCTATAAGCAAATTTTTTTTTAATATTTTGAACACTGCCAGGGAAGTTCATAATTTGTAGGAGTCTTTTCGCAGAAATAATTTGAGGGTTTTTATTTGTAATTTTTTTTGCAGGAGTTCATAACATCAAGTGGTGACATTATTATTGAGCACTGGGAGAAATTCACAATTTTTGAGATTAGTACATGTGACTGCTATGTTGTATAGCTTTCGCGTAGTTTTGTCATTGTACTGCTGCTATAGCAATGTTCTAGGGAAGGTGGTGATGGAAACTCTAGTACTTGTTGCTCAATCGTTGGTATTGCAGATGATGAAAACACTGAAAAAGTTTGTTGTTGCTGGTTTTTTATATGCGGCGGTGGTGGTGAAGTCAGTGGAGACAGTACTTTCTTGTCTAGTATTTTTGACCTTTGTTGGAACAGCGTGACAAAATAATTGTCTTCTTTTATATCGTTCTTTGATTTCATAGTCAAACTTCAAGGTTGGGTTGGGGTTCTCAGTGGTTGGAATTCCATCAACAAAATATTCGCTACATCAACAAAATATTCGCTACATACCCTATCTCTAGGTTTTGGCTCCCAAGCTGATTATTATTCAGTCTTTCTCTTAACGTTTTATGCATTGCTTCCTTTTTCCCATGTTTCGCTTCACACTAGGACATATCTAAAGTCTACATGGTTCTGGACAAGGGCAGTCCTTCTGAAGTAAACCAAGGTGAATGGAACAAGAATCATTTTTTAATTTCTGTATTTTTGCCCAACTATTGTGACAACTAACAACAGCACAATTAGATGGTCCTATGTTTTGTAATGAAAATTATAATTTAATAAATACAGGTAAATGTTACCGTGTTATATCAGTCTTTCCAATGCTTCTCTCTATCTTGCTTAAGTGTCCATAATTTATCTGAGATATTTAAAGTACGATTTGTTTGGATTTGCATGTACATATAATTTGACCCAATCCACACGACCGCGCAAAATCCATAATGGGACGCTTTGCGGTAAATTGGTGTATAAAAATAAAGATCAGTAATAACAAATCAAAATAAGTCAACGTACATCAAAATTTATTTCATTCTTCATGATTCGGTTCACTTTCATCATCGGCCGTCAATATGTCTGATATATACTCAGAATACATCTATGATCCAAACTATGATGCCATCAGCGTTCCAACCGCGATCTTCAATGTTTGGTGTTGTCAAGTGAGCAATAGCAGTACTGTTTCAAAAGTCACTGATGCAATTAGCTCGTTTTATTTGCAGACAGAGAGACGAATAACACGGTGCAATGGTCGAATAATCGATTATGTTTTTGTTTTTTTGCTGCTTTTTCAAGAACAGATAATATTGTAAATGTTTATTAACAGACTCCAACTTTGAATTGCAAAAGGCACATTTCGATCGTTTCTGTTATCTCCCAGTTAGTGCCAAGTTCGATGGACGCTTGTACGAAAGATTCATTATTGCGCAACAGCGTTTTTTTACCCTTTTGAAAAATGAAGGAACGTAATCATCGCCAGTAAAGGAATGAAATCTAACTAGTACATTTTTCTTTTCATCTTTTATAGACCTTTTATAGATGTGTAACCCATCCATATCCTCCCTCTGCTGTTTCCATTCTCGTTGTCAAGAGAAACTTTTCCCAAATCCCTAATCAAAACAAGCACCAATATCATAATATCGTTATTTTCCTCCATATCGGGTGTATTTTACATTTGATTCATCTTCTTAAACTGGTGTTGTATCGAAATCGTTATCCCTTTCACGTAGGGTATAGTGTCTGAGTCAATTCCTGCAGTTATTGTCTCGGTGTCTTTTGTTTCTGTCAGTTGTGATGGTTTCGGTGTCACTCTTGCTTGGTGTGTCTTCCACTTGATTTTCAACTGTGTTTTGCTCTGGGGCTGATATTAAAGAGTATATTTTTCGAATATCTCTGGTATTTCTGCGCAAAATGGTCCTGTCTGATGTTTGAATGTTGTAGGAACGCGGGGCAATCTCCTGTAAATTTGTATCATCAATGGACCATTCTTTTGTAACATGGCGCTGTTTACGTACTCTTTGTCCTTTGACAAATGTCGTAGGTTGACTTCTGGCTTTAGAACGGTTATAATGTTCTTTTTGTTTCATTCTTTCTGCTGCGATATTACGTTTATTAGGTATTTGTGTATCAGGTAGTGTTGTGGATAGAGGATTATCTCTCAACGGTCTCCCCATCAATAGCTAGGCAGGGCTGTACCACGTTTAAGTGGTGTTTCGGATGAATAATAAGCCCTCCGTGATATCCTGATTGTAACGAATTTGTTTCTTGATCATTGTCTTGGTTACTTTGACGTCCGATTCAGCTAGCCCATTGGATTGAGGGTACCTAGGACTTGATGTGGTGTGTTTGAATTCCCAGTCTGTTGTGAATTTCTTGAATAACGTGGACTTGTATTGGCTCCCGTTATCTGAAACGACTTCCTCCGGAATACGGTGTCTGCCAAAAATGTCCTTCATAACAATTATTACGTCCCTCGATGTTGCGCGGTGTAATTGGTAAACATCTGGCCAAAGTGAGTAGTAATCTGTGACGACAATGTACTTCTTTCCATTTGTTTGGAATAGTTCCAACTTTTTGCCATGGTTGTGTTATTACAGTTTGGAGTTTCAATGTTTCTGGTGATGTTGAAGGGGCAAACTTTGCACAAACTGTGTGTTTCGAAGCTATCAACACTTTTTCTAAAGTGAGATTCGTTATGCTTAAGGAGTTCTGACTGTACAATATCTGAATGGAAAGGCACTGTGTTTATCAAATAGCTTGTAAACGAACTCTCCATCCTTTAAATTGATGTCTAATTCTAAAAACGTAGCATGGCTACCTTCGAATTCACATTCTAATTGGAGCTCTTTAGGCTATATCTCAAGTAAACTATTTTCGAACTCTTCCGAGTCATTAATGCTGCACGCATCATCAATGAATCGGAAACAGTTCTTGCATTTAAAGCCCCTATACCTATCATTTCGCGAAAGGTGCGTGATTAATTTCGATTCGTAATGGTACTCGACATACTTAAGGCAAAAAATCGGCATTTTTATGTACCTCGGGTTTCCAATTGCTTATAGTGACGTCAAACGGCAAATTGCGTATTCTGATTGGTTGGTCCGCAAGTTTTCAAAGCGCACTTTTCAAAACAAAGCTGGCAGGTTAATTTAAAGGCCATGTTTGCTGGTATGTGTGATGGGGGAGACTTTCAAGAAAAAAGTCGTATGATTAAGGTAATATTTTCTACAAATCTCAGTATATTTTTCATATAAACTTAGAATGTAATAAAAATAAGCATCTAAATATCACATTGCACATATATTTAACTGGATATGTTTCTCACCAGAGGAAAAGGTAAGGTTTGGTTTGGACTGTCAGACTGCTGTCTTTGTCAAGTCATTTTTACAGATGGTATGGTTACACTTTCTGCTTAAGGTCCTTCCAGTTTAGTAAACTGTATAGTGGTTTAGTTATTTTGATCATTGTACGTAAGCCGTCCATGCAAGTGTGTGGGTTGATCATCTGATGTCTTTAAGTGATCAACTGAATTCCAAAAGGACTCCTATAGTTTATAACTTTCTATTCGGCTTACAACATCAATTTGGCAGTGAAACCTAGTTGTGCTTAGTCTGAGAAATTCTTACAGCTGTATACCTTCCTGTCTTATAAAGTAACCATGCACTTGCACGGTTATTCATAATTGTATATTGTACGATGAAGAAACAAAAGTTTTGCTCCATAACACTGCTAAGACCTAGCTCAGGAGCTATGATCTCCAATATAGATAAAGAAGACTGGAATTGCACAAAAAAACAAAAGCAATGTTCTTGGTAGAACCGTGTATATACTGTACATCTTTTTCAAAGCAATCAAACACCTAGTTGAAGTTGTTTCGCTACATTCACTGCGTAGAACATGTTTTATTCTGTTCAAGCTTTTCAACGGCCGACTATTTTCTATTCTAACTGGCAGTTTTCTGTATAGATGGCCCATATTTCTTATCTCTGCATTTTCTTTGACTGTACATTCAGCTGTGCAATAATAAATATCACCATGCATTTTACGAGCACTTACATTCACCTGCAAAACATTAAATAAGGAGACTTTCTTTTTGACAAGTTTGGTCATGCCAATTATAAATAAAGAATGTAAAGAAACATATAAGACTTGTCAAAAGAGACTGATATCTATTATGAGCCTCGCTAACATGTTATGAGATCATTCACAAATGCATAAATCTGCTTATTCATGTCGAAACAGGTGAATATTTGAACAACTTTCACTACAAACGTGAAAAATCGTTAAAAACTCGTTAAAATCATAAAAAATGTTTTGTGCTCAAAACAGCAGTTTTTTTACCATAACAGTTAGTTTTTGATGATTTTTCGCAAGAGTTTCGTGAAATAAAAAGTATTTTCATTTTTGACTTTCTTGGATATATTTTAATTAGTTTTTAATGAGTTTTTGATAAGTTTTTCACAAAATTTATCAAAAATTAAAAACTCAATTTTATTAGTTATAGGAAAAAAACTCAATATAATTTAATAAGTTTTTAATGAGTTTTCAGGTTTGTAGTGATTCTTAAAGTTAGAAATTCACACATTAAAATATTTTTTCAAAGCCAGCAAAAGTTTTAATTGTTTTTTGTGGTTCTCATATTCTGCACTAGTTGGCAAGCAGTTGGTTGACTTGAACGCTTGTTCCTCCATATCGGCAAGTTCTTTCTTCTTCTGATAAAAGTTGTTTAAAACGACAACTTCAAATGGGGCACTAATTGTTTTCATGTCTTCCCTGTACAAGTTTTTGTTCAGCTCAAATTTTGCACGTAGTTTCTCAAACTCAACAATTTCATTCTCCTTTTCTGGAAAAAGTGTTCTTGGTGTATTGCCAGTTTTTGTCTTCTGTAACTTAATCGGAATATCTTTGTCATCTGAAGTACCTAAGTAAAAAATGTAAATGTCCTGCAAATAATTTGTCTCGTTAAGGTAGTAAAATATCATATTGATGCCATGCATGTTTCAATGCAGGTAATCCCCTTTTTATACTTTTCTTTGAGTTTTGTTTTATACAGGATAAAATTGTATAATGGAAATCCAGGATGTAATACCTTGTTTGGTAATACCTTACCTTTATTCATTGAAAAACTTTCCTTTTGAATTGGGTTCATGTTGATGATTTTCTTTGATGGTGCTGTAAATAAAAGACAGTATTAAGAAATCTGCTAAATATTATAGTAATGTTTGAAAGGCTGGGCTAAAATTCTCAATGCCTTTAAAATTTTTGTATGTGAGAAACTGTGTAATTGCTGCAAGAGGGTAGGCCTGATTTTAATACCATGCAAAAGTTAGAAATTATATTTTCACTTTGATTACCAGCTTTGGCATTTAGGGGTGTTGATGTACTTGGTGCTTCCGATGTCTTTAAGTGATCTAAAAATTTGTTTAAGACAATGTTACATTCCTGAAATCTTTAGCTGGTTTTTTCCATCTGTTCATTTATGTCACTTTATATACAATTTTTTTTGGGTTTTACCTTTCATCTTTGGTGTATTTGTCACTTGACTTGCAAATACTTCGTGTTCTGTATCATTTAGTGGGAAGTCTAAACAAATCATATTTCATTTACATATATCATTTTAAAATTTAAATATTTAGTATAGTTTTTCATTACATGCCTTCTTTTTCTGATCCATCTAATAAAGTTTCAACTTCGCCAAACAATTTTCCATGTTTTGGAGTTCGGTATTATCTTAAACGAAAAAAATGTAGATATCCCTGTATGGTAATGCAGTAGTCAAAGGATTGTCATACCAAGATATGTTTATTTTGATAAGTCTCTGTAAAAGCCAAAAAATGAAAAAGTGTTCTTCCTGTCATAATAATAGTTTTAGCGTAACGATCGATTTGATGCTTTCTTTACTTTGATAAAAGACATAATGTACCCAATCATTTGTTTAAATTAAAAATATGAGATTTTTCTGCTTACATAAAGTTAACGAAATAATCAATATGTATTATTATAGCTATTGTCTTTGTCGAATTCAAAGGAATTAATGAAGTTATTTATTTTACATACCTTCGTTATTTGACATTTCGTAATACAAAGAGGTTGGAAGTTTTCAACTCGGAGTCGTACTTGGTGGTTTTTCCTAAAACATTTATTATCCAGAATAAACAATTTTATTTTTTAAGTTGAAGCAGCAACTTTTCTTTATTTTTAAAGTATCAAGTCTGTGCATGAGTTAAGACATACCAATCTGAGGTATGGGTTTTCTCTTCTTAAGCTAGCCAGGACTTCTTTTACTCCGTCAACATCTTTTATTATGAAAGCCGGAATTTTTTCTCTTTCTTGTTGGATCAGCTTTTCCCAACAGCCTCGTATATATTCAAATTCTTCCTTGAATGTAAAGGATCTGAAAAAGACAATAACATAAAAATGAAATTTTTTGCTGAATTACCTTTGCGACAGTAAAACATTTTCCGGACTTATTACTTACCCAGAAAAAGTTTATCCGATAATGATTAAACACTTACGGTAAATTTTACCAAGGGGTATATTCTTATGTACTATTAAATGGTTCAGGTTTTTGAAAAAGAAAGTAGGTGCTTTTTGTCTTAACAAAGTTTTTCCAAACCGTAGCACTGTTTATAAATTATGTGTTGATATAAAGTAGTCTTACCTGAAATGGTGTTTCCTTTTGCCTACCATGGCACCATCGTTATCATGGAATTCAATTCCATGCTCCCTTTCTTCCCATGACCCCTCTTCCAATAGAAAATCTGCTATGCGTTCCAGGTGAACCTGGTACAGTAGCAGAAAGGATTTTGCTCGATAAATTCGAACTTAATGGAAGATTTTTTTGATTCAACTGGTACTTTGTTCGCGTAGACGTTTGATTTTTGATGATTTTTGTTATTGTTGTAGGATGTTGCTTCGATATAATCGTGATGGACTTGCAACCTCAAGAAACCGTTGGCAATAACGTTATCTGGGTGATGATTTGATGTTACATTTGCCGTCTTCTTCAAGAAGTGAAACGACCTCTCTTCATCCTCAGCGTTTACCGAAACCAATGATACCAACCGATATGTTTCTGGTGAGTGACCAACTATTGCATGATAATACTGCCCAAAGAATTTCCTGTCGGTTAATTTTTTTGGACTTACATATTTAATGATGGCTACTGCGTGTAGGAACACTAAGAGTCGAAATATTTTTTCAGAATTTCTATTAGACTCTTAAAAATAGAATATTTCTTGAAATTCGACAAGCTGCCGAAGAATTTTGAGGAACACATCTGGCACTTTTCCTTCGAGAGCCACCGAAACATCAATGAGAGATCTTCGGTAATCACATCCACGTTTAGCCTCTTTACCATTTAATGATGCCTCGATAATTCTGCTCACTTCTACTTTATTCTCTTTAGGGAGTTGGCGTGGAAGCTCTTCATACAGATTGATTGTGTGGCCTTTTATGTTGTGGAGAGGCTCGCAAGGTATGATCCAAAAACACGTTTTCCAACGGAGACATTGGTTCCTCAAACAAAAGAGCTGGAAGTCGGTGGATGCCAGCCATTTCTTCGACGTATTTTGCTTCGAGGGAATCCTTTCTTTCTCCCATAAGAAATTGTATTCTTCGCTCATGTATCTCCAGCTGGAGGTTGTCCTTGGAAATTCTCTCCAAAATGCTGACCAGCTGATTTTGCGAAATTTCCTTCCCGTAGCTAAAGACGTAAAAAAGTTTGGTTATCCATTGCATCAGAGTAGATTTAGAAATGACTTTTAACATAACTTTATTTTAGTATTTGCTCTAGGGAAGAAATGAAAACTAAATGTCCATTCGAGAATTTCATACCTTGTTTGAAGAATTTTGTCAACTCTATCGACCATGAAAGTTCTTGGAGCAGCTAGCATGTATTGCAGGTCCTTGGCTATTTTTGCAAACATACAGCAAAACCAGCAAAAATAGTCACCTCCCTTTTACTGTCCAGCCTCTAGTTGACATGCAGGAGAATCACCTAATAGAAATGTCGTTAAAAATTACAGGACACAAATATAAAAGAAACAAAACAAACTGATATACATACAGTGCTCCTGTTCCCGCTAGACACCTTGGGCTTTCTCTGGCCTTTCGCTGATAATATACTTGTAAAATTTCCCGGCCTTCCCTTTCCATTCAAAATATAGCGCCTTTTTACACAAAATAGCTTATAACAGAGTGTTCATGTCCGAGCAGATTTCTTACCAGTTTAATCGGCATCTAGAACGGTCATTTTGGGGTATCCTATCATGTTATACCTTTAAAAAATCTCATGCATTCTTTAATTTCAACACCGTCAATTTTTGTGGGATTCGAGGACATGCACTTAATATCAGCCTGATTCCACTGTACATCAGTTGTTGGCAATTCGAAGGACACCGAGCGAGAATATAGCCCAGCTCCGCAGGCTCTACATTTGCTTGAACTGAGATATTTTCACCTACACATGAATACAATCATGGACAAAAATTGTGAGATTTTTAAGAATTTTCATATAATTTCCCCCTTTCCCCCAGTTTGCAATGTTGAAATGATGATTGAAGTGCAAAATTTGCTCTGTAACTTCAACATTGAAAATGGGGGTTAAAGGGTGGGGGAGGGGGTAAAAGGGGTAGAAAAATCTCAAAATTTTTTGTCCATGATTGTCTGAAAATTTAAAAATTTAAACAGAGAGTTTCCCCTAGTAAATTTCCTCCATAAATTTAGAAAAAAGAACCTTTAAATGCCAGAAAAACGAGCTGTACTTCTTCCCATGTGCTACAAGACGAATTTGAATTCTGCCATTATGCGATTTTAATAGCCATCGCTGAAAACCACTCAAAAAACGTAAACAAACGAAAAAGTCATCGTTCGAAACCACTTCAAATAGAAAGAGCGGGAAATTTCAATTTTTTCACAGGGTGGATAACTTGGAAGTGTTGTTGGATAAATGAAAGAATAAAGTCTCTTTTTTAAAACATATAAACACTATTTACATTGTCCTAGCAAACCTAATAAATATAAGAAAGTCAAAGCTATACTGCCTAAGTCATAAAAGTTATATAATATGTTCAAATTTTTCTTTCTTATCTATATATATATAGAATTCAACATAGTCATAGACCTTATAATGTCTGAACCAAAGAAATTGAACGGCAAGCGTCAATACCTTGTAACATATTCCCAGCTTGATGATGACAAATTCCCGACCCGAGAGTCATTTGGGAA
>JAUBWS010108720.1:0-10220 GCA_032270445.1 Darlingtonia californica
GCAAGCAAACCTCGTACATTCTGGTGAAGTATACTGCATCCCTTTCCAGCTATAAACTCCTTCAAACCATTTTTCTTATAGTTTCGACATTTACACAAAATAATAATAGTACAAGTATAAGCACGGACGTGACCGCTCTCATCATCGCTGCCATGGCTGAGTTCTATTCTTTAAAAAGAGAAAAATGATGAAAAGTCTCAAAAGGAGAAATAAAGTGAAATGTTTACTAAACAGTGTAATTGATTAGATCAATTAATTCAATTTTGATAGTTAGGTATATATTGTATTATAAAGTCTTTTATTTTAACTTCTCTTAAAAACCTCAATAAGAACGTCTGAGGCTGAAAGAGAATCAGAAAAATAAGCACATCCAGCCTCAGCTGAAATTTAACCATAGCGAATGTTGTTTTAGCGATTTGTATGAAGTCCACTTATTGAGTGTCCCTCTTATCCAGGGTCCCACTTATTGAGTGTCTACTGTAGATATTTCAGTTGAACAATTATATAAGGAAGTAGGAATAAAAATTTTAAATTAATTTCCGAACAAGGTATTAGCTACTAGATGACTATTGTTTTTTGTTACAGTGGAATACTGTTACAAAGATAAAATGTCACACCATTTTTTATATTATCAAAAAAGAGAAATATAATAAAATTAATAACATTAGATTTATATTTTTATGCCAGCAATAACATATCTCTGAAATCGTCACATGCTCAAACGGTGGTTTACTTAAAACCATCTAAAATAAACGGAAATTTTTTGAAATCCACCGGGGATGACGAAAAAATGCAAATTACTCCGGGGACAAAATTGTCACTTTTTTTACTGTCATGAATAAATTGGAGGAGGGACAGTAATAAAAATTCTTCATACTCACCGGGGAATTTCTAAGTTGCAGTAGAATTGCCAGGGGGAAAGGTGATTTTACTTTGTCTTTAGTACTGGGTTAAGTAGATTTGCAAACTTTTCACCGGGGGTGCACTTTTTCCCCCCAGGGACAGAATTTAGTTATTTGTTCTCAGTGGGGACAAATTTTAGGCACATTTTTCTGCCGGGGAGGGTGTCCCATCGGTTCAGTGATACGGGGGTGTGAAAATCACATGTCCATATGTGTGCTATTTTGATCTGCTGTGAAAGCTATGAAAATGAAATTTGAATTTGACCCTCGAACATAGCAAAATTTGAATATTTACTGACTGTAGTTTTCCAACGTACATAATTTAACTTTTTCACACTTAACGTCTGGTTATCTTAACGTTTTGTATATATAACGATCGTACGATATTGATACAGTATTGCTCACCCCTCCCCCTCACATTCCTCTTTTACGTAATTATTTTTGGAACAATATATGAACAATTGAAAACCGCAAGTACTAAAAAAATTGACGACAAATGATTCAGGAGAAAAAATCTATTTTGGACATTTACAAAATATACATAAACAAGATGAGAAATCTCTCTAATGTTTGATCATATGTTCAAATATGTTGATGTTAGCAACCAAATGATATCGTTCGAATCAACAACTCAATCGTGTATTCAACCTTCTCTTGTGCCAATCATATCACCCTTACTTCGTTTGCTGTCTAGCTCGGCTTTCACGTCTTCCTCGTATTTTCTAATATCTTCTAAATTCATATCGATCCAGTTGTCCATCAAGCAATAGACTTTTCTATTGAATTTCAAAATTAATCTTCGAACGACTTTTAAAATTAAGTCTTTTATTTTATGCTCCCATCCCCGCCATTTTAAATCTATTCGGACCAGCTTGTATACTGTCATGGCAACCGGCTGGTCGTGTATCCAATAAGCGCCTTTTAAGGGACCACGTTTCCGCTTTTGTGACTGAAAAACGGACGGATCTTCCGCCGCGTTGAAATCTCGGAAGTCCGCAAAATCGTTTAGAATATCGATCAACTCAACTGTGCGTTCTTTCAAATCATTTTCAGAAAGCTGGTGAGCGTTTTCTTCGATTTTTGTACCTTCCTGGTGCGTCGTTGCAATTGTCATGCGAAAATCATCTTTCAAGTAACTTGGGTTTGTATATTCGGTAAATACGTATGGAAAACAATTCCAAGATTTTTCGTGTATTTCAAAAACATTTTGACGTGTTAGACATCGATACTGGTTTGGAAATTTTTTAGAAAGGTATAGGATCTTATGTGTATATTGACCACTCCTTTGTTGACACTTGTCATCTCCTGGAATGACTCCTTTAAATGGTTCATTTGAAATCCACTCCCATCCTTCTCCACCTCCTGTCTCTTCTTTACTTGATTCGCCTACCCCAAACAATTGTCCAATTCCATATTCATCCAAAGACATTGGCAACCTCATTCGATATTCGTGGAAGTATTTCTCCATGTTGAACTAAACAACTCTCTCATGAAAGTATGTGAGGTTTTTATCACATATAAATCTTACACAAACCAACAGTTTAAAGATAATATTATGATAAAGGGTTTTCAATGTGTTTCAGACATAAAGCATTTTTTATCCCACCTCAAACATTTTCTCTTTGCCTTATTTAGATAGTTCATAAACAGTTGGTAGTATTCACATAAAAGTATGTACTCTTGTATAAGAACTATACAGTTGGTTTTTGCTCAGTCCAATGTTCTTATTATGTTTCTTATTCTACATTTTAAACAACAATAAAAATTCCAACATTTTTGCTACAATTTTTCTAACATAATTTGCTACTATCCTTTTTAAAAAGCTCTACCATCGACCTAGTTTTGAGAATGATGTGTCCACAAGGGTCAGGCGAGTAGGTACACAACAATTTAACGACGGCCCTTATTCCGCCACTCCCGAATTTTGGTATAACGCCATTTAGGGCTGTGTTTTACAACAGTTGCAAAAATAAAGGGGAAAATAGCCTGCCCTTTTAACGCCAGTGTCCAAAAATTAACGCCATTTAGGGAAGGCGTAAAAAGGGCCGATAAGGTAAAATATCTCATGTATTTGTCATTTAATGGTCTACTAATTGCGGAAAGAGTACTATATATTGAAAAAATCTTTGATAATGTTGTTTAGAATTTAGAATAAGAACATGGGTAAGAACAATTGAGGCTCTAAAATTGAGCGACAAAATAAGAACATTGAAGCTGAGCTAAAATTATCTGGTTCCTACAAAAAAAGAGTGCAAACTCTTGCACTAATATAGCTGGAAAACCAGGCTTTTTATCGATGTATTAACTTTTGTGCGACGATGTTTCGTACTTTTTCTTTCATTAGCGAGATTATTTTCCCGAAGAAACCCTTGTTAGCCTTGTTCTAGTGAAAACTCAGAACTTCCTATTCTAATACCAGTCTTTTTCGTTCTTCCGTCGATTCATGCACGTGTGGCCCACAGACTGGTTTCCTTCGTCATTAAGCCTCACCTCCAGTTGAGTGGACGCGCTAAAAGCGACCAGATCTATTGTTCTTTTGCAGTTTTTCGCGACGATCAAAATTTGTTCGCGAAGGAGTAGAATCCATTTCTACTCCCGGGCGATTAAATTTTGGTCGCACCAATCAGATAACAGAGATATGTAAACATTATCTTGATGTATTGTTTTTTAATCAGTTAAATAGTCAACCAAACAAAGCCCTAAAACAATAAGACGATCAAAAGAAATTGATCGCGCGACCGCTCAAGTAAGCGAGGCTTTACCCTATTCTACTTTAAAGCAAAGCAGTGCCCTACTATTGTAGTTTCATAGTTACGTAAGGCTTTTTCAGAAAATTTTCTTTCAACATTTTTTTAAAAGTATAAGATCTCATTTTTCCTTATATTGATAAAGTTTATTCTTAACCAGCTATCTTTTCGCATCCTTTTGTAATAAAGAAAGAAATTATGTAGCGATAGTTAGCCTAGTGTGTATACGCACTTTTGACGAACCCCTGCAGAGAGAAAAAGAAGGGTTTTTTTGTTGAAAAACACACTGTTCTTTTCATTAAGTGAAATAACATAAGATACCATCTGCATTCTTCTTCTTCTTTACACCTTGACTTTCTTTTTTTACAAAACTCAAATAAAAGGAATTTCTAGTGAGGAGAGGAGGTTACAATAAATCGTATATTTTGAACATTCGGATAAAAACATCACTATGTTCAGCATCTCGTCCGTTGAAGGTGATATAACACCAACGTCACAAGAAAGTAGAAGTCTTCGTAAAACGACGACTTGGAATGTTGATCCGTCATTTATCGGACTGACAACTGATGCTAAACATGAAAAACAAACGATGGGAGAAATAAAACAACAAACAGCCCGATTGTTGATCGACGATTCTATCGAACTCAATGTTGGTGGATTCATCTTTACTACCTCAGGGTGGGTGCTAGCAAGAGAACATACATCATGGCTAGCTAACCATTTGGATGCCATGACAACAAAAGATAGACGAGGTCGTTATTTTATTGATAGAGATGGCGAATTGTTTCAACACATTCTTCAATATTTGAGAGTAGGCGAGTTAAGAATACCAAAAGATTTCAAGGAACTCAATTCACTTCGAAAGGAAGCAATTTTTTATGGATTAAAAGTGTTAACCAGGATGTTAGATAAGTTGATGGAACAAAATTTAGATGTAGACTTGTATAAAGGAAAATACATCACTTTAACTGAACATGCTACCTACAACATCCGATTCAGAGATAACGTTAAAATTGTGTTTAAGCGTATCTCAAGTATTACAGTTGCTGGGCATGTCAAAACATGTCGCCGGGTGTTCGGAAGTAATTTATCGTTAGATCGAGATTCGCATGATAATCAGGATAGATATTCGTGTAGGATGGTTATCGTGCAAGGAAGCGAAACGATGGCGTTTGACCAATTGCAACAACATGGTTATGAGATGGTTACCAACAACGAAACAGATGCTGCTACTCTCGGAAAGATCAGATCTGAATACAAACAAGAGCAAAGTAAACGATGGATTCACGTCACTAATTATTTTTTTCGTAAGATGCAACCATAACTGGTATTTTACAAGATGAGGGAGCTAACGCCAGTGATTGTTTTATTTCTGTAAGATGAAGGATATATAAAATCAACTAGTTTCTTTATCATGGAGATAAAATAACAACTAACCAAACATGATTCGATAACAAATTGCTTAAAAGGCGAAGGAGATAATAAAACCGTAACTTGGTTATCTTGATTTCCGATGATCAAGGATAAAAACCGAAAAAACTTTTCACGACTTCATGAATAATTTGCTTATAACGATGAAGGAGATAATACTAATGGTTCATCTTATGTGTGTATATTACTGACTATCCATTGACGAAGATTAAGGGGATAAAACCACAACCAAATTTTCATTATTTCATAAGTAATTTGATCACACAGATGAAGATAATAAGTGGTGACTAAAGGTCGCTTGCGGCTGCTGCATCTTGATATTTAATTCGTGACTAGAAAATGGTTCTTTGAACACAGGGGTATTAGATATTCAAATTGAAATGTAGCAATGAATCGCACACATTATAAAATTTTGGTTAATGATGATGTTTAGTGCATTGATTTAACATGTAATGGAAGATAACTGATACTGATTTAACTAATAATGTTGATTTGTGAAAACGCCCCCCCCCCTCCCTTCTTTTATATATTGTAAGTGTTATAGCACTCGATAAATGGGACCCTGGATAAATGGAACTTCATACAAGCCGCCAAAGCAACATAAACTTTAACGGAACTGCTAGTGTCGGTTGTCTCACAGCATAATTCATATAAAACAGTTCGGATAATCGAGTCAACATTTTCTATTCCTTCCGTGTACGTTTTGTGTGGTTTGAAAAAATTAGCTCTCACGAAACAATATTCCCTGAAAGTAAATTAAATAATTTATTTGACAAAACATCATACATTTAACAGTCAAAATACTTTTATTTAACATATTATGTTATATGTTACAATCAAAAATTGTGTTTAGGAGATGGAACAAACGACTCTGGCGCGCGGGCGTACGTCGGGTAAACAAATGCTTGTGGGTAACCGTGCCCTGAAAAAAAAGAAAATTTTATTAGATTATCGCTAATATTTATATACAGAGAACAGAAGGAATAACAATGATTAAGTTAGTAGGACATTTACATTGCACAGTTCTTTCCATGGTACATTAAAGATAAAGAGTTGCGGACGTATAAGATTCAAACCAACATATTTCGGACAGCTATGGTTCTGGACACTTATATCTACCGTGTAACAAAGTAAAAGTTTGAAAGTCTTTTCTGAGAGTAACCACTTCAGATATTGCAAATTTTGTAATGCTTTCTTTTAAAAAGACATTTTTGCAAGTCAAGGACTCAAATCTTTTTTTGCACGATCAAGTGTGTCCAACAAAAGAGCTTCAACCAATATGACAGCGGTTTGTCAGAGTGTCCTTTACGGTAGACAATAGAAAGAAAACTGACCACTACAAGTTCTGTGTAAATCACTTACCAATAACAGGCGGTTGTTTCACAGCTGTTTGTGAACAAGTCGTTGGAAAAGGGGCCATGTAGTAATGTGTATTTTCAGATGGAGTATACATAACTTCATGTCCATAGGGCAAATGTGTCACTGTATTGGTTGCTTGAGAATATACGATAACATCTCGTGATCTCCTTCGTACTGTTTTTCTTCGTCGGAGCAGAACACATGAACAAGAAATGATAATAAGGAGGAGTAGAATCAGAGTCAACCTTGAAACAAAAATAAGAATTAGAAGTACTTCAAGATATTTATCAAAACGGAAACTTTCAAAGTAAAATGACTTACCAGAAATACCAGAGATCCAAGACACGAAACGTTCTATCTTGTGAACAGCATTGTTCTTGCCCACAGCAATACTCATGGGAATGGCATCGCCCATTAGAACAATAGCTAGAACAAACCTAAGATAAAAGAAGAATAGCGGGTTCAGTTGAAAATGAGATGATGAACTATATGGAACGACTTACCACAAGAACAGTTGAAAATGAGATGATGAACTGTATGGAACGACTTACCACAAATACAGTTGAAAATAAGATGATGAACTGTGTGGAACAACTTACCACAAGAACAGTTGAAAATAAGATGATGAACTATATGGAACAACTTACCACAAATACAGTTGAAAATAAGATGATGAACTGTGTGGGACAACTTACCACAAGAACAGTTGAAGATAAGATGATGATCTATGTGGAACGACTTACCACAAGAACAGTTGAAAATAAGATGATGAACTATACGGAACAACTTACCACAAATACAGTTGAAAATAAGATGATGAACTATGTGGAACAACTTACCACAAATACAGTTGAAAATTAGATGATGAACTATATGGAACAACTTACCAAAAGAACAGTTGAAGATAAGATGATGATCTATGTGGAACAACTTACCACAAGAACAGTTGGAAAAAAGATGATGAACTATATGGAACAACTTACCACAAATACAGTTGAAAATACTGAAGATAAAATGATGATCTATCTGGAACAACTTACCACAAGAACAGTTGGAAAAAAGATGATGAACTATATGGAACAACTTACCACAACTACAGTTGAAAATACTGAAGATAAAATGATGATCTATCTGGAACAACTTACCACAAGTAAAGTTGAAAATAAGATAAGAACTATGTGAAACAACTTAGCACAAGTGCAGTTGAAGATATGATGATGAACTGTGTGAAAATATGAAATGAAATATATAGGACAACTTACCACAACTACAGTTGAAAATAAGATGATAATAGAAGAATATAAAGTTGAATTAGCCATCTTCTTCTTTCCAACGATTGTGTAAAAAGTTAGTCTCACAATTATTGTTTTTTTTCCATGGGGAATTAGGTTTGTGAAGTTAAGTTAGACAAACAAAAATAGAGGAGGATATTTTTCATCCAATGTTATTAGTCATGACTATCTTCGGATTATCAGAAATAATCAATCTACTATGTATTATTATCTTAGTAAACTCCAGAAGCTTATTTTTTCTCTGGGTACGAATTTTTTCATTTCATGTTTATGATGTCATGATGGGGTACAGCATTGTACATCACAATTCTAATCAGTTTAAAGAACGAAAAGATCTCTCTGCAGCTATTTATGAACCAAAACGTCTCGAATCGACATTTTTTGAGATTAAACCCACCAAACATCAATTAGTCTGCCAACAAGGATCACAAACACCACAAAAACGTTAATTGATAACATCATGATTCCATATTCGTTTGAAGGAAATTCTGGAAACTTTTTAATAGGCATCTCTGATCACCTTCCTTAATTCTTTCTTTATGATGAACTAGCAAATTATCAAAAAGCAAGTGATCGGACTTACAAAGACTGGGGTCATTTTAAAGAAGAGGAATTTATTTTCTCGTTCAATAACACAAATTGGAACACATAATTCAACCAAATAAAAAAGATGGAAACTTGACATTTGAATCGTTTTTCAACCGAATTAACAAGTTAGTAGAGGACACTGTCCCAATAAAAAGAATTACCAAAAACCAAATTAATCGAAAACCATATATGACTTAAGAGAAGGAAATCAATTGCCAAAAGAGACCAATTACTCAAGAAATTTATTAACTGTAAAAACGAACAAAGAAAACATCTTTTAGAGAAAGAATATAAAAAGTATAGGAACGAAGTGGTTAAACTTATTTCACTGAGTAAACAAAGCTTTAATAATTTTTTTTTTCAAAACAACTTGAGAAATGCAAAAAATACTTGGCGAGGTATAAACGAACTGATATCGCCTAAATCTAAAAATATATCTACAATATCTCTCGAAATAAACGGAGAAATGACATCTGATAGTAAACTTGTTAGTCAAGAATTCAATTTTTTACAACTATAGCAAGCAAAACTAGGGAGAAGATACCACCTACAAAAAAACACTTTTCTAACTTTTTAAAAAACAAACCTAATGACTCTTTATTCTTGCGTGCGATAACTCTCGTAGAAGTTAAGAAAATCATCAAATCACTAGATCCAAAAAAAGTTTTAAGATTTTTTGTTTTTAAATGAGATCTCTAATCTTCAGGCAAAAATGTTTAATTTATCCCTAGAAACGAAATCTTCCCAAGCTGCTTGAAAATAGCCAAAGTAATTCCTATTTTCAAGAATAAAGGCTCTACTTATGAAGTTAGTAATTACCGCCCAATCTCATTATTATCTAATATTGATAAAAATTTTGAAAAACTAGTGTACTCGAGTTATTTCATTCCTGGATTCCAAAAAGTTATTATTCAAACATCAATATGAATTTCGCTCTAAACACTCTACACTTGACAGTCTGATAAGCTTAACTGAAAAAATACGTCAATCGCTAGACGAAGGGAAATTCAGTTGTCGTTTGTTTATAGACCTCCAGAAAGCATTCGACACTGTCAACCATGATATTTTGTTGTGAAAGTTAAAACATTACGGTATCCGGGGGTTCTCGAATAAATGGTTTAAGTTGTATCTACGAAACCGCAAACAATTTGTCTGCGTGTCCAACAGCTGCTCGGAAAAAAGTACTATGACTCATTGAGTACCACAAGGATCAGTACTCGGCCCTTTCTTTTTCTAATCTATATAAACGATCTTCCGATTGCTCTCCTTTTTTGTGATTCCTATATATTTGCCGATGATACAGCTTTACTTTTCTCAAATAAAAACCTAGTGAAATTAAAAAATAAAATCAACATCAATCTAAAATTACTAATGCAGTGGCTAAATTCAAACAAGATAGCTTTAAATGTCAATAAAACAATCGATTCTATTCAAAGATCCATTAAGAAAAGTAAATTATGATGTAAGATTGAAACTGAATGGCACACGTCTACATTTCAGTAATAGCGTTAGCTACTTAGGAGTTACAATTGATGAAAATCTACTTTGGAAAGAGCATCAAAATTTAGTTTCAAAAAAGCTAAGAGAAGCAAACGGAGCTATCTCTATCTTACGCCATGTTTTACCTACCCAAACTCTGCTCGGTGTTTCTTATGCTCTTTTCCAATTTACTCTTTCGTATGGCATACAAGTTTGGGGCCAAGTAATCAATTCGAACTCTTGCATCTATAGATTGCAAAAAATATCTGTTCGATATGGTTCGATTAATCACATTTGCTGAATGGAACTCTCATTCGCTGCCAATATTTCAAAAGCTAGGAATTTAAACTGCTTCAAATATAGTCTTTTCTAACAATATCCTTCTTATTTATAAATGTCTGAATTCATCAGCCCCATCTTCT